>FXXK01000351.1:48100-91724 GCA_900184695.1 Betula pendula
ACCTACACAAACAAGCGTCTACAAGGAGAGAAAAAAGGGCAAGTTAAACTTAAAGGTTATATTAGTAAAACCATAAGACTTAGGTAGAGAGCGATTAACGAAAGAATCATAGACACCGTAAAATGAGTTGTCTTTGGATCTAACCTAAAACATAATTAATCTTTTAAACAATGCACCCAAAGTCCCTGTTTTTTTTATTGGAACAATCTAGTATTTCTCTCGCACTATAGAGCATACGCGGTAGTAGCTATCATAATTCTAACCACAATGGAGAGAAATATTTTTTTTCCTCTAAAGTGGGAGGCCATCTGCTGAATAAACGCCTCCCATTTCCTATGTGCCAAAGGAATATTACATTTATTCCAAAGATTTGAACCAAATACTTTCTTAGAATGGACAAATAAAAAAAAAAGATGGTCAAGCTTCTTCTCACCCAATCTACCCAAAACACATTTCATCTCCTTAAGCCACTAGTAACCAATCTATCTTGTGTATAATCTTTTTCTAATTGCAAGCCATGAAACAAAAGACTGGTGGTGAATAATTTTACCATGCCACACTAACTTGGTCTAGAACACCTCAAGGTCGTGGTACCGTAAACTCTACCAAACCCGCTAAACCGAGAAAATGCAACTACTGACCATCAACTAAGACATCTCATCCCGAATAATGCCTCTAAGGTCCAAAATCTTCCTCTAAGACCAAGAGTGCGCAATTCCCATGAGTCTTGATGTCCCTAAAAAATTTTATCTCAGAGAAGATAGAATTAATCTAACTAGACCAAATAGAGTTATCATTATTGGAACATAGTCACATATGTTTCAACATAGCCACTTTATTCCACACCTCCAAGCTTTTTAACACCCAAAGCACCTTCTTTCTTGCGAAGGAAAGCAAAATTCCAAGCCATTTTAGCCGCTAAACTATTGAGCTCACCTCACTTTCACAAAAAAGACCTGAAAATCTGTTCCACTTGGTTGATGACTCATTTAGGAAAAATAAAAAGGGAGGGCTAATACAATTGCATGGCAAAGAGAATCAAATTAATTAAATGAAGGCTTTTTGCATAAGAGAGGGCTCTGTTTGTCCAGCTTTTAGCCTTGGAAGCAATCATCTCACTAAAACAAACAGATAAGATGACAAAGGGTCACCTTGCCTAAGACCTCTACTCCCGAAGAAAAAATCCTTAAGTTCACCAATAATTAATGCAAATAGAGAATTTAGGCGTAGTGATACGCTCCTCAATCTACTGCATCAATCTACTGCACTATAACCTCAAGGACTCCAAGAGTACTCAAAACCGCCAAGATAAAATCCCATCTCCAAGAATCACAAGTCTTCATTAAATCAATTAACCTTCAAATTAAATCAACCTTCAAAGCAAACATAGGGAACTTTTATCTTAATGCATGCATGTAGTTACTCAAAAGCTTATGGGCTAGAAGAATATAGTAATGCTAGAGGGAGGACCCAAGTTCTCCAAAAAATGATGTGGCTTTTAAAATCATTATTGAATAAAAATTTAATAGTCAACTATCACAAGTTTCATGGTAATTTTAAAAGTCACATCACTTTTAGAAGAACTCAAAAATGACTTAGATCCTTCATCTAACATTACTTAAGAAGGACATTGTCCTCAGTTCATCTTTCAGTAAGCCGCTTGCTGCTTCCCAACAATGTCACTAAGAAATTACAATAATAATTCGAGCAAAATACTAACCAATTTTCAAAATTTTGTGAGCATGCTTGAAATGCATTGAAATGGTACTTTGAACATGACGTTTGCTTAGCTTGCGTCCAAACATGATTCAAACACCCTTCCCAGGATACTTTTTCCTATACAGAAAGAAAGTATCTAGTTTTCCATGCATCTTGTTTTGTATTCGTGTGTCGAGTTTGAGTTATGTCATGTTGAGGTATGAGTATAAGACCATGTAGGTCAACCTTAATCTAATCAATTTAATTAAATAAGTCAAACCCTTCAACTATAAATCACAAATTTCATGTTGAGGTTGTCAAACGTGACTTTCTTTCATATTAAATTTCATAAAACTGAGTACAAGATATAGAGATACAAGAAACTATTTTTGGTAGCTATTCTACGTCTGTACAATATTCATGACTACAATCATGTTTGTCCCTCGAATGAAAGGATTCCTAAATCTAAGATTTTCATAACTGGTTAATTGTGGGACTCACGCTAGCAGCTAATCGTGGGACTCATGCCAACACTCCCCCTCAAGTTGGTGTGTAGATATCTCTAACACCTAACTTGTCAAGTGAGTCATTGAAGTTTCTGCTGGAAACTGCCTTGGTAAGAATGTCAGCTAACTGATCTTTAGATTTAATGAAAGGGAACTGAATGATCTTCTCTTCCAGGTTCTGTTTGATGAAATGTCTGTCTATCTCCACGTGCTTGGTGCGGTCGTGTTGAATTGGGTTGTGAGATATGTTGATGGCAGCTTTGTTATCACATAATAAATTCATTGTAGAGTCAGGAGGAAAACGGACCTCTGTTAGCAAACCTCTAAGCCAATGAAGCTCACATAATCCTTTCGCCATGCCTCGGAACTCAGCTTCAGCGCTGGATAATGCTACCATCTTCTGCTTTTTACTCCTCCATGTAAGTAAGTTTCCTCCCACAAATGTAAAGTAGCATGAAGTAGACTTTCTATCCAAGATATTCCCAACCTAGTCCGCATCCGTGTACCCTTCAATATTCAGATGAGCATTCTTGGAGAACATTAGTCCTTTTCCTGGTGATGACTTTAGATAGCGGAGAATTCAAATTACAGCACCCATATGGTCTTCACTCGGATTATGCATAAATTGGCTTATCACACTTACGGCGTAAGCAATGTCTGGATGAGTGTGAGATAAGTAAATGAGCTTCCCCACTAGTCTTTGATACCTCACCTTATCGGTTGGCACCTGGTCCAAATATTCTCCAAGCCTATGGTTCTGCACAATCGGCGTATTCACAAGTTCACACTCTAGTAATCCCACTTTTGTCAATAAGTCTAGTACGTATTTTCGTTGAGAGAGGAATATGCCTTTTCTTGACCTCGCCACCTCTATTCCCAGAAAATACTTAAGCCCTCCCAAGTTCTTCATTTCAAATTCAGTAGACAATTGTTCTTGTAGCCTCGAGATCTCATCAGCGTCATCCCCCGTAATTATCATATCGTCCACATAGACTATTAATGTTGTCACCTTGCTTTGTCGGTGTTTCAGCAAGAGAGTATGGTTAGAGTTACTTTGGTGATAGTCATACTTCCTTATAGCTGAACTAAGTCGGCCAAACCATGCTCGTGGTGACTGTTTTAGTCCATACAATGCCCTCTCCAATTTACAAACAATTTTGTTCCCAGTCGATCCTGTATGTCCTAGTGGAATATCCATGTATACCTCCTCGTCAAGGTTGCCGTGAAGGAAGGCATTCTTAACGTCGAGTTGATGTAGTGGCCAGTCCAAATTTGCTGCAAGAGATAGTAAGACTCTAACGGTATTCAGTTTAGCTACTGGTGAGAAGGTTTCTGAGTAGTCTATGTGATACGTTTGGGTAAAACCCTTTGCCACGAGTCTCGCCTTGTATCAGTCAATTAATCCATTAGCCTTGTATTTTATAGAGAACACCCATTTGCATCCCACTACTTTTTTTCCTTCCAATAATGGGACCAACTTCCAGGTATTATTTTTCTTTAAGGCTTCTAGTTCTTCTTGCATTGATTGCGCCCACTCTAGATTAGATAACACCTCTTCAACACTACTGGGAATATGGCAGGAGGATAGTGTTTGAGTGAAAGTCTTCAGCAGCTTGGACAAACCTTGAGTAGATACATAATTTGCAATTGAGTGCTTGGACTTCCTTCCTTCTTCATCTGGGCTGTATCTATTCGGTGGTTTTCTACGATTGTGTCTAAAAGGCAACCCATAACCAGTAGGGGAATCCAAAATATTAGCATGTAAAGGTGTAGCAGGAGTACTTACCTTAGGGACATTCTCAGGAGGAGGAGGGTCTTCGGGTACTGAGGAGTGAGGGGACTGAGGGAACTCTGTATTTTCTGCTTCTTCATTTTCAGCTTCTTCATTTCGAGGTTCTTCAGCTTCTTCATTCCTCAAATCGACATCTTCATTTCCAGGTTCTTCGGCTTCTTCATTCCTCAATTTGACATATTCAATCTCTGGTGGTACCTCATGCGGTTCAACCTCTCTATTTCCTGTTCCATGCTCACCCACGGGGGCCCTCAACCAATTCGTCTCTTCTACTTGAGTCTCCCCCTGAAGGGAAGAATTGGGTACCGGTGAAGGATAGAAATTTTTGGACTCAAGAAATGTAACGTCCATAGTGATATAGGTTCGGTTGGTAGTGGGGTCATAGCACCGGAAGCCTTTTTTATGTAAACCATATCCCAAAAATAAGCACCGAACGGCACATGGGTCCAGTTTGGTACGTTGATTCTTGTGAAGGTGGACAAAAGCAACACACCCAAAAATTCTAGGAGGAAGCATCAATATTGAAGGAAGGGGTATATGAGTTGAGAGGATTTGTAAGGGGGTTTTAAAGTGTAAAATTTTAGATGGCATACGGTTGATTAAGTATATGGCAGTAGCCACAGCATCCCCCCAATGGCAACTCGGCACCATTGCTCCAAGGAGTAGGGCACAGGATGTTTCCAAAATATGCCGATTTTTCCTCTTGGCGACACCATTTTGTTGTGGTGTGTGTGAGCATGAGGTCTTATGGAGGAGGCCATGTTGTTGGAAATAGGCCTGAAATCTT
The DNA here is from genome assembly GCA_900184695.1 of Betula pendula. NCBI lineage: Eukaryota > Viridiplantae > Streptophyta > Magnoliopsida > Fagales > Betulaceae > Betula > Betula pendula. The sequence continues at coordinate 52,884 of FXXK01000351.1, forward strand.
TGGTTGATGAATTTGCCACCATTATCGGAACGAAGAATTTTTATCTTGGAAGAGAATTGAGTCTGAACCATGGCATGAAATGCTTGAAATATGGTGAAAACTTCGTCTTTGGTTTTTAGCTGATAGAGCCATGTCATTCGAGTACAATCGTTGACAAAAATTACAAACCAACGGTGACCAGAGGAAGTAGGTATCGGGGATAATCCCAACACATCGGAGTGTATCAATGCAAATGGAGTAGTAGTTTTATTCAAGCTAACTTGATAAGAAACTCATTGGCTTTTAGCCTTGACGTGCATCACATTTAAAGTCCACATTCTACAAATGGGAAAATAAAGATGGGAGTAGATGCCCGAGATAGCCAAATGATGGGTGCCCCAAGCGCTTATGCCATAGCCAAATCTGCCGTTCATGGCTACTGGTTTGATGGTGTGTGTGATTTGCTTTGCCTAGGCTGAAGTCATCAAGGTAGTACAGTCCCTCCCTCTTAGTACCACGCTCAATAATCTCTTTGTTGAGAACATCCTGAAGAAGACAAAAAGTAGAGTATATCAGCACAACACAATTAAGCTCTTTAGTAACTTGACTCATAGACATCAACTTGTTGGAGAGGGATGGAACAAGAAGTGTGTGAGCTAGATAGAGAGAAGGAGACAGGGGCACGGTTCCAACCCCTGTGACGGGGTAAGTGGCCCCATTGGCATTGGCAATGCAAGTCCTCTGTGGCTGAGTTGTGTTGGAGAAGTCATTTGGATAAAATGTCATATGATCCGTCACTCCGGAGTCGATAATCCAAGCATCATCATTCCGAGTAGTAGAGCTGCAAAAAACTTGACCACAATTACCTTGATCTGGGGTTGAGGTAGAATGTTCAGCTACGGGAATAAGAGAGAGTTGAGATCCAGCCGTGGCTACCGTTGCTCGACTTGGGACGTCTTCAATTGCAGGAGCATCTCGTTTCTTTCGGGCTTGTAATTCGTGCCACTAGTCTGGGTAGCCATGTAATTTGAAACAGGTTTCCTGAGTGTGTTTTGTATTCCCACAGTGAGTGCACTTATTCCCATCAGAATGACCTTTGGAGCGTGAGGAGGACCCAAACTTGTGTGACTGGCCAGATTTCACGCCTTTGATGGCCATAACAGCACCACTAGCCATTGCTTCTGCTCCCGATATCATCACAGATTGTCGGAGATCTTCCCTTCGAACGTGAGCATATGCCTGCTCAATTGAAGGGAAAGGTTTCAGACGAAGAACATCGCTCCGAACATGATCCAATCGATCATCTAGTCTGTTAAGAAAAGTGTATACTTGCTCCTCCTGTAAAATGGAGTTGTAGCTTTGTATGTCAATTTCACATTTCATTGGATTCGGTCGACGAAAATCGATCTCTCGCCACAAACCCTATAGATCGTTATAGTATTTTTCTATAGATCCGCCTACTTGCTTCATTCGAGATACACGACGTCTGAGCTCATATACCTGCGAGGTGCCAATTCTATCGAAGTATGTTGTGGCAGTAGAGTCCCATACCTGATTAGCCGTTGGGTAGCAAATAAAGTTCACAATCAAGGAATGGTTCATGGAGTTGATCAACCAGCCTTTCACCATGGCATTCTCAATGCGCCACTTACGAAAGGAGGGGTTGGTTTCTGGTGGTTGGGGGTAGTCTCCATTGATGTATCCTAGTTTGTCTTTTCCTGAGATGTACATCTCAACAATTTGGGACCATAATTCATAGTTGGAACCATCCAACTTGATGCTGATTGGAACCATCGGGGAATCAGTGATGGGAGAGGAAGAGGTCTGGACCCTTGACAAAACCTCCGTCATTTTTGATGTTAGACTATCAAGGATGTTTTCAGTGGAGTCAGCCATGAAGGCCGAGCAAAATCTTGACCCCTGCTTGATCAAAAAACAGGGAACCCAAGATCATGCTCTGATACCATGTCAAACGTGACTTTCTTTCATATTATATTTCATAAAACTGAGTACAAGATATAGAGATACAAGAAACTATTTTTGGAAGCTATTCTACGTCTGTACAATATTCACGACTACAATCATGTTTGTCCCTCAAATGAAGGGATTCCTAAATCTAAGATTTTCATAACCGGCTAATTGTGGGGCTCACGCCAACAGCTAATTGTGGGACTCACGCCAACAGAGGTTGTAGGTCATGTAAAATATTGTCAGCCATAAATATCGTGTGTGGGGTTCGGGTCATGTCAAGACATGGGTATAAGACTATATATATTAATCATAGCCCAACTTATTTAATTAAACATATTAGACTCTTCAACCCTAAACCAATAATTTTGAATTGAATTCGTGTTGAGTTTGCGAGTCGTGTCAAAAATTACTAACCCTACTAAAGAGCATTAGATGCTAGTTCTATAGTTTGAGCAACCCTATCCACTTGTATGGACTCCGTATTAAGTGGGGTATGCAAGGGATTGGGGGGCAGTTTCCTTCTGTTCATGGTTTGGTGGTGAAGTCCGGGATTAACTTGGCCTCACGCAACCAGACCCCAGTAGGTGGACTTCATAATTGGAGTGTAAAAAAGGGCTAGATTTTATGAAACCAAGGGTTAGATTATTGTGTATATTAGGTGCATGTGTGGTCGTAACTTTGCTTTTGTTTTTTTGATCTTATGGTCAGTGTGCACAACACTAGCAGGCTCTCATTGAAACAAATGGAAGCTAACAAGTAATAACTAAAATTTAATCTAAGAAAGCCATACCTATTAATGCTTTGATTAAAAAAATAGTAGTATTGGTTAATAAATAAGAAAAGGGCATAACACGCTTTCAGCTAGGTCCCCACACGATGCATATCTAAGACCTAGTCAATGAAGTGTGAAAGCATGGTGTACATGGAGGGTAAGGATTATCATAAATGTGCTGTTAAGCATATGAGAGATTTCATATGCAATTTACTTGTTTAAGTGGATGACTAGCAATTTGGACAATAAATTTATTAAAAATTCAGCAATTTAGGCAAAATATATGAGAGAGTTCATATGAGATCTACTTGTCTGAGTAGAAGACTAACAATTTGAACAGTACATGTAAGAAAGTTTATATAAGACCTATCTGTCTGAGTATGTGACTAGCAATTTAAATAACAAATTATTGAATATGGAAGGCATTGAAGCAGCTCTAGGTTTCCATTGGTTTAAAATATCCCATTAGATTGATTTTTTGTCAGCTAAAACATTTGAAATCATGACTAATAACTATCCTCCTGCTTTAATTTGTGGGGTTGACAATGAAAAGGAGTAGTGGCTCCTCTCCTCCCTATGAGGCTATGAGGCTATGTTTCTGTGCAGGAAAAAGTTTTCGCCAAATTAGGTGCCTGGGCCCTTTCCATGGCTAATCCCCTACTACATTCTTCACATGCTTTAATCATACTACATTTAGTGGCCAGTATCTAGTCCATGCTCTTTCACCATTTATTTATTATAGTACACCTTTTCTTTGGATAATCAATCAGACTTCTGATAAGTAACGTAACTATCCGCCACAGGGATCTCGCGATAGTACGAGGATGACATTCAAAGAGAAAGAAACCTCTCGATGAAAGATTTGCATAGAAAGTGCAAGTGTTGCCATTAGGGTACCCTACAACCCACCGACATGACCTTGGGATTTTGTTTCCAATGCTTTTTATAGCAACGGCTGAGGTTTGCTTTTGAGTCAAATCAAAGTTGTTTTCAGTTTTCTTTCTTTGTATACTTGTCGTTTTTTATTTCTTTTAAATGCACAGGAATGAATCGAAATATCCAATTCCCAGCGGCAAGACGCTTTAGGTTTTCGATTCTCTCTATGCTCCCCAAAAATAACTCCCTGTAAAGTCTATCATGCATGCTTTTCTTTATTGTGGTCCTCATCTACCATCTACCATCTTGATAAGCTATAAAACAACGGGATTTTTTGTACATAATGTATTGTATTCATCGAATTACCGTTTAAGGCAAAAAAGGTCAATCGGGTGTTTGAATATAATGTGAAATAGTTATGCTTTTGAATTACTCGGTACTGGGGACGAGTCCATTAGGCCGTTTCAGGTATGGCCTGGGCCGCAAATATACAATGTATAGCCACCTTCAGAGTTATAGATATTATTTAATATACTGCTATATAACTGCTATACAACTCCAACATCTCTTGACATAAAACTGGAGAGAAGGATTCATGTGAGCAGTCCCAGTTGGAAATCAAGCTTTAATGGGTTAGGTTTAACTGGGAAAATGATTTGGTGGGATGCTGAAATAACACTCATAAGCCTTGATGCACCTATGATGGAGGAATTACTTATTTAAAGGGTAATCTCTGTTACTACTACCGTTGGTAGGGTCAGCAAATGTGCTTCAAAACCTGTGCTCAATTAAAAGTGCCAACCCGTAAAGTGGGCATGGCCCTGGAGAAAGCGAGACCAGGACCCCCCTATGTTGTAGACCTCGCCGTTGTCGTGCTTCTGCTGGTACCTGTCATTGTCGTTGATCTTGTTGTTAATGCAACAACGGGTACAAAAAAATTTATTCTGGACAGTAACAGATACAATTAATGCAACAGTTTTGAACACAAATCTCAATCTTACTGGTTTCTGATGAGGCCTATACACAAGAATCTTGTACAGAAACTATACTTTTACAACTTCACCTGCTCTGAATTGGCACGCTTCAGGTCCAACGGTAAACAGAGCATTCAAATACAACCTACTAAAAGTTGAGTAATTCATTAGGAGCCTTGCTGATGTGCTTTCTCCTTCATTAAGATATCTAGTACTGCAGGGTACTGTCTCTGACTGCAACCTCTTATGTCATCTGCATAATCGAACACTTGAGACATCATTTTCTTTTATTGAGTCTAGAATCCGACCCCTCAAGGTTTCTCATATTACTGCCTTGTCCCTGAGGTAATGTGATATCCCTGGCCTCTCCTTAGACCTAGAGGGCTATAGCCCTACCTTCAGTGCTACAAACCGTACTACTTTAAATGGTTTATAAAAAGATTACCAAAATGTTTAAAAAGTGGCCGATAGAAGGGGAAAAGGTTTTACAGCCTCAAAACTGACAGTTCAGACACCACAGTGCAAGGCAATAATATATACAGAAACCCTCAGGTGAGGGTCCCAAATATTTAGCAATGTTTGTTATTTATAGAAACACACATAAACGAAATTCTTTAAGATGTCCAAAACCCACTGACCATTTAGATATTCTTTACATTCTGCTTCAATAGTCAAACTGCATACACCCTTATAACCTGGTCAATCTTGGCACGACAAACAGGGCAACCCCACTTCTTAGCTTTGATCTCGTTCAAACAAGACATGCATCCAGCAATGTGGCCACAGGGAATGCATGCCCCCTCAGCTTTAGCATCCAAACATATCACGCATGCTGATGCATCTCCATCCTCTTTCCTTTCACCTGCTCTAGTAGGTACATCGTTGATAGTTGGCGGTGAGATGTCAACAGGAGTGGAATCAATTGATGGGTAGTGAATAACACCATCTTCTATAATCTCATCAGCAATTGGTGGAGCTGATGGGATTGAACTTGGGGTTGCCGTAACGTTGTTGTGCTTCCGGGTTTGCTGACTTGAATTGCCTTCAGGGCCAGTTTCAGAAGTACTTAGTTTTGGAGCAGGTGAAATCGGTACATCCAAACCACCATGACTGCTAGTGTCCACATGGGTATTCCAACTAGTGGATGAACTTGCTTCAGATCTTGGGTGGGCATCAAGAACGGGTGGTCTGTCCTGCAGAACAGACTGAATTGAGGCATTGACAGCCATTTCCATTTCTAAATCTTCAGCAGCTAGTGGTGCAGTGGCTGGAGCAACTGGAGTCTGATTAATATGCAAAAATGCAGGATGCGCTGCCTGAAATGTTCCAAGAATTTATTCATTAGAAAGGAAAAATTAATGTCCTAAGCATTCAAGAATGCTTATAAATATCTACCAAGTATCCTGACAATGATCAAGGAACATATCACATATCTTGGCAGAAATATTCCGAGTAATATTTATCCATGTCAAAATAATAAAAGTAGTCAAACTCTGCCCTTTATATTAAATCAGAAATTAATAATCAGTGATTACAGGGAACAAAAACAATGTAGTACTTCTTGAGGCTCATTATTGAGCACGGAATATATATCTCAGCAACTGTGACCATATTTATTTTTATTCTTAACTCAGGTAGGAAATATATTCCTTGCACACATGCAAGCACACACACACATGCATACATATGTATTTTAGCCAAATTATGTCTGCAAGGTGGTAAACAAGTCCAGCCAAGCCGAACTTTGAGATGTTTGACCATGTAATGTTGTCTTAATTATTTATATCCTGCATGTACCAGAGAATAAGTAATTGAAGCAATGTGAAAATCTCAACTCTTAACAGTAATTTTTATCAATATGAAATTGCCAGGGAAAACTATGTTGGGGAATTGGTAAGGCTTCATAGACACCAGGAATCATGAAAGGCCAAGTAAAAATAAGCTACTTATGAGCTGAAATTGAATTCAAACCAGGTGAAGATTTGCTGAAGGCAGATGATAGGGAATTAGCGTCCTTTTATCTCATTGAAAGGCGTCACTTTTAAATGAATTTTAGATTAGTGTCATTTGATTTCTTAAGCAAGGGAAATTAAATAATAGTGAGGACAAATTTGGTTGTCTTCTCCATAGACTCAATCTGCAACTCCAAACCTCTCTTTCTGTCTGTGTATTTATATTTGCAGCAAAATTTTCACAATTAAAGGCACAATTGCCACTGTACTTTCAGAGACATGGCCCAGTATGCAGTTTTCTTTAAGGTGTCACCATCAACTATTCCACTACTACTGTGTGTGATATTTACTGGCCAACAACTGACTCATTATTTAAGTATAATATGGTCAAACAACAGTTGTTGAACCCAATACTGATGCCAACTTATGTACAGCTAGGCCAAGTCTTTCATATTGGGTTATTTCAGTCATGTCTTATGTCATTAGGTCTGCAATTATTAACTGAATGTTTATCATTGGATGCAGAAACATCACAAACAATAATACATGGTGTCTGATCTCACCATGGAGTATTCAATCACTTATCATAACCTCCCTGCCCTTACCCCTCCTTATGGTTATAATGTTTTAAGTTACATATAAACAATTATCCAATGCAGCTTCTACTGGAGGAAAAGGATCAATCTGAGGGACAATGGCAAAGGTGCTTCCACATTTACACTATAACAAAACAAAATACTTGGAAGAAATTATGATTTGATGATGACAAGTCATAAATACTTTTTTCCAACAAAATTCTCTCATACTCTTGTACAAGTATCATGTTTGAGTTCTGCTTTTGCCCTGCACATCAGGCGGAAGAATAATATATATAAGAGAAGTATGCGTGGTACCTGTGGAATTCCCTTGCATGCATCACAAAACCACCGAAGTTGTTGCTTGTCACTTTCACTCGCAGGTGCAAGCTTAATGCGTGTTTCTGAAAACGGAATCATGCTAATTCAACATAGGAATTGAAACTACTAATCTCAAGCATAACAGCAGAAAACCAAAAAAACAAAAACAAAAACAAAAACAAAAACAAAAGAAAAACTATAAAAAAAAAACACAATTTTTACCCCGGCTATCAGGCAAGACTACTATTGATCCGAGGCTGGAGAACGGCGTGGGAATACCATTAATCCCGACTTCTACTACACTTGTTTTAGAGGACACATAACCTCTTATGTTCGTGTGCTTCTTAATTCTCTTACTCGTTAATATTTTTCCAATGCTTATTTCTTCAATTTCATGATTTCAGTATAGGTTCAAATGGTATAATAATCATTATACTTACGCCTATCTGTTCGAGATCTACACCTCGCCTCTTGGGAGGTGCAAACACTTCGCCTCCGCCTCCTGCCTCTTGAGACTATGCATGGACATAGAATTCAATTAACATATAGACACGAGGATATGTATGTGACATCAAATGAGATTCCTAAAGAAAATTTTCAGAAATGAAAAATTACTGGTGGAGGTATCATGTATTAACACTGAAGGATCAGACTGGTGTAGCTTTGGTCCTTCCAAATTGGCTTTCCATAATGCAATAACTGTGCGTGGTTGTGCATCCTGCGCATTCATCAATTGCACGAAATAAGAAAACTAACAAAACAAGAGATCCATTAGTTAATGACAAAAGTAAAACAAAATAATGTGAGAGACAGAATATTACATCTATCTGTGCAAACAGGTAGTAAACTATATTCGTTTTTTTTTTTAATAAGTAATCGAAATATCATTAAAAGCGTAAAGTGCAACCCAGGGACACAAGAAATATACAAGAAAAACGTCTATCTAGAAGGAAAAAAAAGAACAATAAAATTATTAAAACTAATCACTAAAGGAGTTAAAAACGCAACTTTTCAAGTATAAAGAGAATAAAAAAAGGACTTAAGCTCCTCCAATGTCATCTCTTGGTCCTTAAAATTTCGATCGTTTCTTTCCCTTCAAAGGCACCACAAAAGGCAAGAGGGCACTATCTTCCACATGATAGCACTCTAAGAGCTACCACCTGTCCACTAACAAGCAAATAAATCAACCATCTGACTAGGCATAACCCAGGACACCCCAAAGAGACAAAAGAAAGCATTCCATAAGGCGCAAACAACTTCACAATGGAGAAGAAGATGGTCTACAGACTCCCTATTCTTCTTGCACAAGCAGTAGCTATCAACCACAATGACATGCCACTTTCTAAGATTGATATGGTAAGGATCTTTCCTAGGGCTACCAACCAAGCCAAAAAAGTCACTTTCAAAGGAACCTTGGTCCGTCAAATACTTTTCCAAAGAAAAGGAATGTCATCATTACATGCAAGGACCCTGTAAAAGCAGATAACATCAAACACCCCTTTGTTTTGAAGAGGCCCACCAAAGCTTGTCTTCCCATTTCTGTCTCACTCTATAAGAATACAACAAATTGAATAATGAAGCCAAGACATCCACTGAAGCGAACCACTAGAAAGATCCAAATGAACTGCAACATAAGCATCCTTCACACAAGCAATTCTATATAAATCTAAGAGAGCTTCCTTAAGGGCCACCTCCCCACACCACACATTATTCCAGAATTCGATCTTGAATCCATCTCCCAACTCAAATTTGGTATGACTAAAAAAGTCCTCTACCCCCTCCTAATATTCTTCCATACTTGGATTAAAAAAAAAAAATTCTTCCATAGCCCCGTCCCATATGGCCTAGGGGGATCAATAGAATACCAACCACCCCAAAAACTGCCAAATTTAAAATAGTAAACGTTTAATTCAAAAAATTTATAGGGCTAATCTATTGGCAACATCTAAAGTTGGCATATTTTCAGATGCCAAGATTGCTTCAGTGTACATGCAATAAAAAGTGAATAAAAATGAAAAGGGGAATTTGTATTTCACAAACTTCTTATAACATAAGACTTCAAGTGGCAATTAATACAAACACATACTAAAACTTCACTAGATATAGAAGTGGCAAAACCAAGGGGGAAGTGTGGGCCAGATCTGGATGCATATGACACCCTGGTGGGGGTAGCTACAGCGTGAGAGTAACATAGGTGTGGAGATATCTTCCACTTAGGAAAAAGATACCCAGAAAATGGGGAATATTTGCAATTTAGCAATGTGATTGCCTTAATAGAAGACTATAAATGAATCAAGTTGTTCATGAACAATTCGAGCTCCACTCATATTAGCTCAATTTCAGCTCAATTCATTTAATAGACGAGTCGAGCTTGAACAATGATTATGGACCAAAATATTAAACAATCCAAACGCGGATAAACTCCGCTTGTTTTGGTTTAAAGTCGTAAGCGATGCTTGAATAAAGTTGACTCGGCTCGTTAAGCTTATTTATATGTATATATATCACACACACATCCACATATGTATGTATATGAATATACTAAAACCCAAAATCCACAAGCCTCTCGCAATGTCGCAGTGAAGAAGGCGATCAGGAGTTTCCACACTCTTTTTTACACATACAGTTCTAATTTATCACTATGATGTGAAGCTTGAGATAATTATCCATAGTAAAATTTTTTCCAAACGAAGCTGTCCATGTGAAGAAGGCCACCCTCAAAGGATTCTTAGATCTCCAAATACTCTTTTAAGGAAAAGAGTTGTCAACATTAGGAAGGAAAGCTTTATAAAATGTTTTTGACCTTAAAAGGTCATCTTTTGGAAGGAATCCAACAAAACTTATCTTCCACTCCTCAATTCCTCCTAACAGAATATAGAGCATTGAAAAAAGAAGAAACAGACTCCACCTCCCAATCACGAACAAATCTGATAAAAATTCATATCTCAATGCATCTTGTCGTTGTGAGCAAACATATGGTTGGCCACCAAAGCATCCTTGTACCTTGCAATGCAAAATAACTCCGGAAATGAGTCCTTCAGAGGAGGATCCCCACAGTAAATGTCATGCCGAAACCTGGTCTGAGAGCTATCACCCATTTAAGTAGAAACGAAAGTAAAGAAGGCATCCCAGCCCCTCCTAATATATTTTTATACACTCACCCCATAAGGTCCTGTGACTGCTTTAGAGCACCATCCGCCCGCCAAACTACCATATTTTTTATCCACAACCTGTCACCAGAAAGCCTCTCTCTCCACAACATATCTCCATAGCCATTTTTCCAACAAAGCTTGATTGAAGGTGAGCAAACTCCTAATCCCCAAATCGGGAGTACAAACATTCTTTCAATTAAAAAGATGGAATTTAGACTCGTTATCCAAACCACCCAACAAGAAATCCCACTGTTCTATCCGATTAGCAACATCGACCGGGATAAGGAAGAGAGAAAGGTAATAAGAGGGCAAGTTGGAAAGTGTGCTCTTGAACAATGTCAACTGATTGCCCATGGATAGATAGTCTTTTCCACCTTGCTAATCTTCTCTCTATTTCTCAGTAATTATATCCCAAATACGTTTCGCCTTGAAGAGCCTCCCTTGATCAACGTCAACCAACCGCCCATGGACAGATACTCTTTTCCACCGTTAATCTTCGCTCAATTTTCTCAATAATTATATCCCAAATATGTTTTGGCCTTGAAGGGAGCACCCAAAGGGAGGCCCAAATATTTCAAAGGCAAAGACAAAATCCTACAACCTAGAATATGAGCCAAAGCATTCATAGCCGGCACATCACCCACAAGAACTAATTCAGATTTAGCCAAATTAATCTTCAACCCTGAGAGAGCCCCAAAATAGAGAAGAACGCATCATAGATATTAAAGATTATCCGAAGCAATCCCACAAAAGATAAAGGTATCATCTGCGAAAAGAAGATGAGAGACAAAAAGTGTATCATCATTCCTTGCCCCTACCAAAAAGCCAAAGATAAAGCCCCAGTCACTACGGTGAACATTATTTTGCTCAAAGCTTCCATAACAATCACAAAAAGGAAGGGTGACAAAGGATCACCTTGTCCCAGACCACAAGAGTTTAAGAAGAAATCATTGAGAGTACCATTAAACAAAATAGAGAACGAAATAGTTGATATGCAATGTGCAATCCAACTCTGCCATTCTCTCCAAAGCCACATCTCCTTAACATCTATAACAAGAAATCTCAGCTAACGTGGTCATAAGCCTTTTCTAAGTCTAATTTACGTAGCACTCCTGACTCGCCCGATTTGAGACGACTATCTAAGCATTCGTTGGTGATAAGAACATAATCTAAAATCTGCTGATCTCTAGTAAATGCGTTTTGAGTCTTTGAAATGATATTCTCCAAGACAGTTATCAATCTAATAGCCAAAACCTTCGCAATAGTCTTAAAAATAATGCTTATCAGGCTGATAGGACGGAAGTCTTTGACCTCAACAACCCCCACTTTCTTAGGAATAAGGGAAATGAAGGTTGCATTCAAATTTTGAACAAACTTGCCATGCATATGGAACTCAAGAAAGACCTTCATAACATCTTCTTTGATAACTTCACAACAAGACTGAAAGAAAGCCATAGAGAAATCATTTGGATCCAAAGCCTTATCCCCGTTTAAGTCTTTCACCACTTCAAAAACCTCTTTCCTCGAAAGCTCACTCCACCCAAGCTGCCTCTTCCTCGCTAATAGAGTGGAAAGGAAGACCATCCAAGTCTAGTCACCAATTTTTGTTCTTGGAGTGTAGCTGAGCAAAAAATTAGATTATATGATCATAACATTCATCCGGGTTAGAAGAGGTTTCTCCATTTATAACCAAATTCTCTATAGTGTTGCATTTTCTAGATGACACCTCACATTAACCATCCTAAAAACACCTTAACCCATCTCATTCTCTGGCTGGATTACTCTTTTCTTTTCTTTTTCTTTTTTTCACATTCAAAAGTCACACCACCTTCAAAAACCACCGCACACACCAAGGTGTCACTACCACTCTCTCTCTCCATAGCATATTCAATTGTCTTTGTGTGCCTAGAAGAGAGCTGATAGGCAAAAAAGAGACTGGTTTATAGAGGGCGTGCCGATCTGGATGTGCACTCAAAAGATGATTGACATGCCAAAGGTGAGGTGTTGGCAAAGGATGAGTGTAACACTCTGGTCCCATATTGAGAAGATAAGGAATAACCCACATAGAGTGGGTAGTTTATAAAGAGAGTCATGAGTGCTAAGTCCCACATTGCCTAGTTACTAGGTGAAACTGGACTTTATAAGTGATTATAAAGAAACTCTAAAATTGATTAGTCCTTTTGGGGTGATAGCGCAGATGTGGCTAGCACTTTTCTCTGGGTCATTACAAATGGTATCAAAGCCACTTAGTAACGTTAAGCCATGTGGTACTGGAGCACTGCATGACGTGGCCTTGACGAGAACGTCAAGAGTTTAGGAGGGGGAGTTTGTAACACATTGATCTCATATTGAGAAGATAAGGAATAACCCACATAGAGTGGATAATTTATAAAGAGAGTCATGAGTGTTAAGTCTCACATTGTCTAGTTATTAGGTGAAACTGGGCTTTATAAATGATTCTAGAGAAACTCCAAAATTGACTATTCCTTTTGGGGGTGATAGCGCAGATGTGGCTAGCGCTTTTCCCTGGGACATTACCATGAGGGTGCCCTTTTGTTTATGTTCTTTTCCGATTTTTTTCTTTTCTCTACCCTTGAGCTTAGCTTGACTCGTTTGGACTATTTTAGTCGAGCTTGAGCCAAGTTTAAACCCGGTTAATTACATTTCCAGTTGAGTTTGAACACCCTCCAACAAGCTCGAGCTCGAGTTGAGTTCGAATATACTCGGCTCAACTCTGCTTAATAACAGACCTAGGTAATAGCACAATGAGAGCAAGCTTTCAGTAAAGGTCATCTTACAAAGAGCACCATTCTCAGTCCAAATTTCTATGTAGGATAGGCTTATATGAACAGAACTCTCGTAAGACCCTACACACAAACAAAACTGAAACCAAGAACAAGAACAATTGATTTGGGCATCATTTTTCAAGATTCTAATTCCCAGGGAATGGGGGGGGGGGGGGGGTAATACTGCAACACTTTTGAAACCATTATGTTGAGCTTGAAAAATAATTTGTATTCTTGAAACAAATCCTAAAACCAAATGTTAATATAATTATGATGGGGAAATAGAGGACTAATGCACTTACATAATAAAAATATGAATCTGAAAGTGACTATTACGTGCTAAAAGTTTTGAAGCATTAAGTTGACTTGATCCAGTGCCTGAGAAATTATCTACATGGATCCCCACAAAAGAGCCTAAACCAAGCAATACTCTTGCTTGAAGTGGAAGAGTAGAAAAATACAGAAACTCCAATCATATATGAATCAAATTCTTTGGCGAATGATTAATAATTTTGTTATACCTGCAAACTAGGGTATATGGCAAGCTCCAACTTGAAAGGCTTTGTAGGATTGCGTGAACCACAGGGAAGAACAACAACCCAACTGCAAGAAATGCAATAATGACAGGCATAAACACTTTGTGAGACCAAATCCCTATACAAAATACAAAAGGAAGGGGTAAATTGAACATGGTATCACTGCAAGCCCATCCATTTGGCTCTATTACTAAGACTATTTGCCACAAAAGGGGGGGGGGGAGGGGGTGGGGGGGGACATAAAAGAAAATCTTGTACACCAAAATAAGAACAAGATATCCAATGAAACTCACACTTTTCTTGAGACTAATTGAGGTGCCAATAATTCAAGAAAACCTGGCCCGTAAAACTCCCGCAGCCAACCAGAGAATAAGCAAATATGATCCTACAAAGCAACAGACAAGTATACACTTAAAGACTTGATAAAGAAAAGGAAAAATCTTGCCAACACTGGAATTTGTATAACATTAAAATGACATTACAATAGAACTAAAGTGTACCTCAATAGCACGAACAACATTGCTGTGCCTCTTTACCCTAGCAACGTCAACAGGAGTCTGACAATCATCATTCATTACCAATGCATTTGCTGAAAGTTTTGGCAGCAATCACCTATTAGTGTGCCAGAAATGGGAGGAAACACAATATTTTTCGTTCTAAGATAGGATTTAAATATGATTGCTATGAAATATCTTTGCTGATATCATGACAGTACATCGCACCTCCATGTGTAAGTAGTAACTTCACAGTATTTTCATGGCCTCTTTTAGCTGCATGATGTAAAGGAGTCCCAGCATGACGACCTAAAGCATATCAAAAAAAGATGGATGAAGTGAAACCCAAGATGAATCAGGTGCATACACAAATACTAATTAGGAAAAGCACGCGCAGGCTATTAAGAACTAAAGATGATTTCCTACACACAAATTTAGCATTTAAATAATAAAAAAAAAGCAACTTATTCAACCAAATAATTTAGCATGGTAACAGCAACAACAACAATAATAGTGGTAATAAAGGAACAGAAGAGGAAGCATTCATGGTTCATTATTGCTGAATGCTTGGTTTCTGCAAAAACTTGACATAGTTCTTTCAGACGATCATAACCCAAAATACACTTCTCCTTAGCTTCTTTAAGCGTTATCCTCTCCATTTAACAAGTCAGTAAAACATAACTAAAACCCAAAAAGAAAAGTGACCAAATTGTATCTATGAAGAAACATACATACATATCCAACAGGAAAAAAAAAAAAAAAAAAAAAAAAGGTACCAGGCCGATACGCATTAATATTTGCTCCGAGTTCTATCAAAGTTTTTGCAACATTATAAAGCTCCGGATTCATACACGCCACAATCAAAGGGGTCTTTCCATCTCTGTCAATCCACTGCACCACAATCCCACCAATCACTATCAGAAATTACACATTATTTCCCAAAATTACCATCAATAACCACGAAACCAATAATTGAAAACACAAAATATCATCGATTTCCTTTTTGTTTGTGGAATTACCTCGAGGCCTGCACCTTGTCTGTGAAGGCCTTTGATGTTGTCCGGGTTGCCATAACTGACCTGCTGGTAGAGCAGCTCGTCCTTGGATTGCTGTTGCCCCATGTTGAACAGACAAGAGCGTTTGATTTCACAGGTTTTGAAGGAAAATTAACTATATTTTCCAGGAAAGTTAGGAACTTTTTGCCAGAAAATACACGGATCCAAACGTTAAGGGGAAAGATCAACACCCTTATGTCGATAATAAAAGAGTAAGCTTTAGAATCACACAAAAATGAAAATCTAAGGCTCAAAATAGAGATATAATAAATAGAAATTGTATTTAATAATTAGAATAATTTGGGTTTGGTTTCTTAGCAAAGAAGCATTTCACCAAGTCAAAATTCTTTTGTTTTATTTTGATTAATTGTGATTATTATTTTTTGGCATTGAATAATAGTTCGGATTTAGGACAGGTAGCCAGATACCGTTGGGCGTTGGCCTAAGCGGCGGTGCCACGTCAGAGATCCGGTGGAACGGCGACCATGGTAGTTAACTGTGGCCTTAGGCCTCAAGTGGGCCATGGCCCATTTGGCGAGAAGAAAAATTCATAAATAATTAAGCAACATAGTTTGATGATAAAAACTCTATCATCTTTAGTAGTCAAAACTTAAACAGGTTCAAGATATAGTTCAATGATATTATGATATTAAGATAGTCTTGAAAATTAACTATTTCATAGTTTATATTAGATTTTACAAATATAATGGGATATTTATTATCACATCATTTAAAATTGTAAAATGAGATATTTATTATCACATCATTTAAAATTTTAAATGATGAGACAATATATTATTCATGTGATAACATATATATCATTAAATTTTTTAAATCTAATGTGAATTATGAAATAGTTCACACAATATATACAGATAGATGAAACAAAATTTTATCTGAACCGTAAATTGGTTCTCTTCCATTTCACTTGAAAATGGAGATGATCCTATTCTTGTGAGCCAGAATTTGGGCGTATTGATTAGAACACATAAAAGTCCTCTTTGTTGTAAGCGAGATTTTAGGATTTTAGGAATTTGGTACTAATGTTTTCAGCATCTTGGTGAAATTTCTTCATGATTGTCTTGGCTTTGCTTTTGAGCCGAATGATGTATATATTGTATCTCCTACATATGATTTATTTATTTCGCTTTCCTCTTTTATACTTGTCTATTATCTAAAATCTCTTAATTTATCACTTTCCAACGCTAAGGGAGATTTTTGACGCAAAGATGCACACATAAACACACTACAGGGGATAGAACATCACAAATAGAAAACCTAGAAAGTTCATATACTGTACAACCACAATGGTAATCACTAGGTGCCAAAAATAGTATAGAGGAAGAGAAATAAAAGAACAAAATGAATGAAAGAATTACAGGTAAGCTGTTCTGCATCTAATTACACGACCTTCATGGTCTTGTTTCTCCAGAGTGGATATGGAGTTTGTTCTTCTGTACCATTCTTCTGAAATAAAGTCCTCCCTAATTTGTTTTGAACAAGGATATGTTTACATCTAATGGAGACATAATGC
The DNA here is from genome assembly GCA_900184695.1 of Betula pendula. Classification (NCBI taxonomy): domain Eukaryota; kingdom Viridiplantae; phylum Streptophyta; class Magnoliopsida; order Fagales; family Betulaceae; genus Betula; species Betula pendula. Next base: position 69,861 of record FXXK01000351.1, read on the forward strand.
CGCCAATCTAAAAGCAGTTGGCAACATATATGGACTTTCTACAAAGTATTGGCAGGGGACTAAGTTAAAAACTAAGTTTGGGAAGATGCTGATGCCTCATTATTTTCCTCAGTAGGTGCTGGAGTGGTAGATGATCCTTCATCTGCAGGTGCTGAAGTGCTAGATGATCCTTCATCTGTTGGTGCTGAAGACCTAGGTGATCCCATAGGAGCATGACTGGCTGTTGGTGGACTGTATCTCCTAAGCACTCTATCTTTGTTTTTACTCCACCATTCCTCTGCCTGGTGCTCATCAAACCTTCTTTTACTGCACAAAAAAATTGGGACACAAAGCAATGAAGCGAGATAAGAAAGAAGAAAAGCATGAAAACGATTGAATTCATTATTATTATTACATTATCATCAATAATCTACTGATTTCTTTGAAAATGATGGGAAAATAGGTAAAGACAAATGCAAGCAATACCTAACTGAAAGGAGCTATGTTGGTCACATATCAAGTGCAAAAACATTTTTTATGCATAAACAAGTGCATAATACATACCAACCATGTCTGCGTGACAAAATAAATGTTGACTAAAACTTATATTTCATGGATGGTTAGCTTACAGAGAGAGAGAGAGAGCAATGCCAGTATTTTTATGCTTAAACAAGAGCCTAAGACATGCCAACCATGTCTGCATAACAGGAAAAGAAATACTGAATATGATTTATAGTTTTGGATGGTTAACTTACCCGTGGTAGAGACACACACATACTACAATGGTTGCCATGCAAATACTGGAAGATTTGAGAGCCATACATGCATAGATATATAAATACACAAACATAGGCATGCAGACAAACACACTCACACAGACATTGTATGTAAAAGTGAAGTATTGAATTTTTATATTAGATCAACTGTTTACTCAAGTACCTGAATCTCACTCGCTTGAAAATTTTCGTACCATTTCGAAGTAGAAGGACAGTAACATAAACACCAGGTTCAAATTGTTCAATAACTTCTTTTTCTCCATTCCTCATCGTTGAAGACTCAGGCAATCTTGATGCATTTTCTGAACTTTGGTGAGATACAGCAGCTCTTGTATTAGAACGTGGTGATCTAATACTCTCCTGATGAATATTTCCCCCATCCTGAGACAAGGTGGTAACTCTTGCAACATCTATGCGGGCTATCCTTTTGTCTAGCATTTTAGAAGACTCATTGATTGAAGGAGTTTTATGAAGTGAATATTGTTGGTCAGACTCTAAGCTTGTAGGCAAGGAAGAAGAAATATTAGATGTAGCAGTTGTGTTTAGAAAATCTTCAACTTGAGAATGGATGGCTTTAAAGGTTTCACTGTCAGAAACCTCTGGGGGAAGCTTCTCTATCATTTCCTTTAACTGAAATCAAGAAATGCAGCACAAACAGTATAATTAGCATGATTACCTAATAACTAGAGCTTGTTTGATAAAGTTTTTGAAAAGTGTTTCAGGTTTTAAACTTTTTGATAAAGTAAAAATTAAGAAGTGTTTTCAGTGAAGCCATATTCAAAAAAGTGGTATGTGGGGTTCACAGAAGAAAATTCGTTTGGTAAACTGAAAACTGTTTTTGAAAAGTAAAAAGCTGAGAAGTATTTTCAAAATATAAAAGAAACAAAACCAAAAAGAAAAAAGAAAAAAAGAATATGTTGGAGCTTGGGCCGCCACCCTTTCACCAGAGGGGGGAGGTGGGTCTCCCCATCCCTTCCTCTCAAGTGGCACATAAGGGGTAGAGACCCACTCCCATGCTTCCGTGAGAGGTGCAGAGGGTGGGTCTCCACTCCGTGCCCTTTATGGGGGTGGAAAACCCACCCTTAAGCATTCGCAAGAGGCACGAAGGGGATGAGTCCACCCCCCTTTGTGGGGGTGGACACCAAAGATAGAAGACACACCTTTGGTGGAGGGGTAGCCTCCACTTGTGGTCAGTCTTTAATTTTTTTATAAGTAATGGGGTCAATCTTTATATCTGAAAGAGCATGTGCTTTCACAACATTTCTGTATGAAGGTGTGAGAAGTTTTTTGAAAAGCATTTTGTGGCTTGCATTGAAAAATGTGTTAGTGGTGGGAGCCAATGAAAACCCAATGGGATAAGTGTTGTTTGAGAAGTGTTTTTCAGTATATGAAAATTAAGACGTGTTTTTCAAAACTTTGGCAAACACCACATAAATCACTGTTGGGAAAAGAAAACACAATGCTCATTTCATGTCATAGTTGTCCTATTAAAGCACTAGCAGTAGTTTCCCTTTGATTTTTCTTAAATTTAAGGAACAAAACTACACTCCACAATAGCTTCCCTTATCTTTCCATATACTATTAAAATATTATTTCTTTACAAAATACAAGCTCCTTACCTACCCTCACCTTTTTTACAAAATCCCAACATAATCCCCATTGAAAGGAAAAAGAGGAGAGAGGAGAGAAAAATAGTGTGTTAAAATAATTGATAGGGAAGCTATAGAGCTAAAGTGCTACCCAATGCACTGGGTAGCACTGTAGCATTTTCAATGTTTAGGAAAGCTGCTGCATGTGACTTTTTGTGATTTTTTTGAGATTTTTCTTCTATTTAGAAAAGAAAATAGGTTATAGAAAAGCTGCTGCTAGTATTCTTACAAATAATAATTCATGCCACTCAAGTTTTGGAATATAAAAGAGTTTATCTAAACTTATTGTTTACAAAGAAAATCAACAAAATAATTTAGCCAAAACTAGCGATTCAAATTCTATCAAATACTTTGGCCAAAAAAAAGTATTCTATACATATAAGCAAATAAGAGAGGAGCTTGTGCCTGGTTTATTTCCAGGGTCAGCCTGTTTCTTAGAGTTTCTTGTTGTTTAGGTTATAAGAAAGGATCAGAACTTTTCCTTGCTTTCCTTTTATTTCTCTTTTTCCTTATATATATATTTTTTTTTTCTTTCTCAAGGTAGCCTTTTATATATATACCATGTCTAGTCGTGTTACACCTCCTTTTGGTGCCCTTAATAAATAAATCATTACTTATTGAAAAGAAAGAAAAAGATAGAATTCATTTGCTTTAAATATTTAATGGTTTTTCTTTTTAAGCTTACTTTTGTCTGCCAACGAGTAATTAAGTTTAATTAGACGACTACTTCTAGGCATTTGACCTGACATAATAAATATCTTTAAACCACTCTGAAAAATACTGAATTGATGAAAAAATAACTTCAACAAAATTAGTTTAATTGCTAATTTTCAAATTATTAGTTAGGTTTTGATGAGCAATTGAACTTTTTAATTATTTAGTTTTCCTACTTTAAATACATCTTTTATCAACAATTTCATTGGGTATAGTATTTTATTTCTGCTCTTTGTTATAGGATTAATATTACTTATACAGTAACTTGTAGGCATTAATTGTAGATATTTGGTGCATTTTAAATTAGTTTGAATATCTTAAACTGGTTCAAAAACTCTCGAGTAAAATGGTTTTAATACTCATTGGTATCAGAGCACATTTAACATTTTAAGTGTTTCTTTTAATACTCCATAATGGAATACTAAATCATGTTTTTTGGGTGCTAAGATTATTCGGTTTTCAGTTGAGAGTTACAGAAGCCATTGCAGGCTGCATCAACCAGCTATATTAACTATGAATGTAAAAAAAAAAAAAGCATCCTGGGATGAATCCCAAAACCATGGGTATATGTTTCACGAATTTTACAATAATTTGCAATTTCCAACCATATTCCTAATAATTTTTGTTACAATTACAGTTGTGCTACCACCTGGATGCCAGGAACATCCTTAATATATGAAAGACCCATAAATTTCAATGACAAAGTTGGATATTCAGTAAATTAACATACCTGTTTTGCGACAGACTTGACAAGTTCTCTGGTTACTCTACACTTGGAAGATTCCTCTTCAGCAAATGAAACAGCTTGTTGAGCATTTTCGTATGACTTCTTAAGCTCCACGTCTTGAGCATCGCACTTCTGCTTCAAACTTCTAACCTGAAGGAGAGGAGAAAAAGAATGAAATAGTTATTTTTTAGGGACAGCTTCATGGTTTACAATCCTACACTAATAAAAGAATGTGGTGTTTAGAAAAGGAATATAATTAGTACTTGGTTTTGCAACTTTGACACTTCATGACTCAGGACTTCATTTGTCTTCCTGAGACTTTCAATAAGACTCCTAGAAAATGCCGGACTGACAGAGCGTGGAGGGCTTGGTTTCCTTGAGTATGGTGAAGCAGGTCTTGAGTTAGAAGGCTGAGGCGATAATGGCATAACTGGTTTCAAAGCATTTTGAAGAGCACTTAACGAACTTGGAAATGCAATATCTTTCAGTTGTAAAAGTGACGGTACTTGGGAAGCCCTAACTATAGAAGGAGAATCCGAACTTGTCCCTGGCTTGCCTGACTTGATCTCAAGGTATCTGACTGGTTCTGTAGTGGGAGACAGTAAAATTCTTGAAGACCTTACCTCTGCCCTATCTAATCTTTCCCTGCTATCTATTGAACGACGAGGGGCTGTAACTTTTCTATTTACATTAGGAGCATTACCGGCCTCAGCAGCTTTAAGTTTTGCATAGCAAGCATCACATACACGATGGGGTTTGCCAGGAGTTGGAGCCAATGCTGCTTTCAATGCTTTTCTGGAACTACAAGCATGGCAATGGACCAGTCCACAATTATAACAGTTATGTCTCTTTCTAGTAAAACCAAATGCTTGCCGACAACCAGAGCAAACTGATTGGTCTGCTCCAGAGACCCATTTATGGATGCATATACTTGCAGTAAAATTTGAGCCACAATATATATTTTTTACATGCCTATCTTTTAAGGCTTCAACTAGTGTTGGAAATTTACGGTCTTCTGCGTCTCCATGTCCCAATCTTCCATTGGCACCTCTTCCCCAAGTGTATACTTCACTTCTAGATGTCAGGACAGCAACATGATATGCCCCACAAGATATGTCTTCCACAAATTCACCTACTAGTTTATCTTGTACCAAGCAAGGTACCCTTCCATCATAGCTTGGATTGCCTAGCTGACCATATGCAGTGCCACCCATGGTAAAAACATGACCTGATGTAGTGAGGGCAACAGTCAGCGTGTGTCCACAAGCAAGCTGGTGGAAGTTATAGTCAATAAGTGAAGAGACACAGGTGGGAAGAAGATAAGTTTCCTTGCTTCCATGGCCCAAACGATGTTTGTCACCATCGCCCCAGGTGAACAACTTCCTAGATGAAACGTTTGCACCACCTTGGCCCATAACCTCTACAATTGCTGCAGTATGCCATACTCCGCACGCAACTTTAATAGTCTTCAGTCCACTCAACGATTGTACCTCCTTGGGATATGGGAGACTCTCGCGATCTCCATGTCCCAAAACACCATATGTCCCATCACCAAATGTAAACAATTTCCCATTGGAAGTTGCCAACGCTGAATGCCATGTGCCACATGCAACAGATAAAACCTGGAGTCCTTCTAGAGGACCAGTAACCCTTTTAGGTATCCAATGGCTAACATCAGTGCCATGACCAAGAAGTCCAGTATTATGGGTACCATCACCCCAAGTAAATAAATCACCAGATGTAGATACAGCACATGTATGATACTCTCCACATGCAACAAAATCTACATTAGTAACCGCTAGGAACTCAACAAGATGGGGGCGACTGAAGTCTCTATCAATCCCATGACCAAGTCTTCCTCCAGATTCCTCTCCCCAGGTAAAAACCTCACCTTGCCTTGTTACAAGAGCAATATGTCGCACACCACAAGCAATCTGGTGAACATCAAGAACAACATCTGACTCCAAGGGCTTGGGAGTCAGCACATCAGTTTTTGTAGGAATTGGGCTCACAGAGCCATCAAGTGAAATCCCATCACACCAAACCTCTCCCCATACATAAACATCACCTAACGATTCTATGTCATCTGGTCCAGATCCTCCACTAGAACAGCTAGGAGTGCTCGAAACACTAATACGGACACCATCACCAGTACTTGTTCTTAGTTGCATTTTTGCATATTCTGACCCCACATCTGAGCTTGCCGAATTCAATGGAGATTCATGAGAATTTGAATCAAGAGACCCCCTGCTTCGAGCAATACTTGAATTGAACTCTAGTGTTGCACCAGAAGGACGGCCATTCTGAATAAAGTTGCTGCTATTGTGTAGCTAAACAGAAACAGATAACTATATTAGATGTTCTGAAAATATATCACCACAAATTCATGATCAAAAGAGCTGAGCCAATAATGTATTGCACACACTCCTCACATTCATATCAAGATGGTTGCTTAAAATGCATTCATTGTGTGAAAGACATCATTGAACATCGAACAAAATTTAATGGAACAATTTTAAATTAAGTTTCACTTTTATTTCATAGGGACAATTACATATTTTAATCAATTTATAAGTAAGATTTTTATGTTAACAAAAGATTTTGCTAGTTCATTTGTTGGACGTTAATGGCATACACCTCGAGGCAGGTCAATGTAATTATCCATTTTCCGTAGGGAATCCCAGATCTATGTAATCTAGGAGATGGTGTATCATTGAAATGCCCCACAAAATGCAGTTTCTTGTCTACTACAAAATTGAACTTGAACAACAAAACACAGTAATACATGAAGATACCAACCAGATTGCTTATTTACAGTTGATCCTAATGATAAATATGTCAAATTTTTAAGAATAGTAGAAGAGTTGGAACACAACTTTCAAGTGGATTTAAGCAATACTCTTTAATGTTTTCAAATATATTTCTAAAACTTTTTAAAAGGCAGGCTATTTTCAAAGCCTACACTGTGGGCGATTTTGCTCTTCTTGGTAGACTAGTATCAAGATAGACACCAATATTAAGTGCAAGCCCAGCATATTTCCTTGACAAGTTAGACTTTGAAAGTAGAAACATGATGTCCATGACATAAGTGTAGAAGAAGACCGCCACCTCCTTCCATGGCACCCCCCAACCACCCCCAAACAAAGAAAAATCCCATAAAGTATATCAAAGAAAAAAGGAAGTACTTATCCATATATGGATTTGTGTTGAATGAGAACTCACATCAAAAATATCACTTCTAGTACGTCTACTATGTTGTTGTCCAGTAGATATTAATGCCTTAAGGCCTGCAAACCATACCTCTGCCTCAGCTTGGTCCTTGCAGATCTAAAAATATGAAAAGTCAAGGGCATCGCTAGAATTAAACTTTTCATCAAGCTGGCATAGAATGAGTCAAAATGAACAAGTGATCTTTACTAACCAGATCAAGTGATCGTTCACCGTTATTATATAGAAGTGAAAAGGACAAGTACTCCTTTTCGGGACGTGAATATCGTCTAAAAACAGCCTGTAAAAGAATTCCAAATACAAGTTAGTTCTTGCTAACTTTGTGAAACAAAAGTCTTCATGACCAATTTTTAAGGAGATGGTTCAATGAATTGTGATCAAATATTATCAATTAAATTCAAATAGAAGTCTTTAACTTACAGTTCTCTGTCCAGGGATAATCCGTGAGATGGAAGATAACTTCAGATTCCGTTCTTCTCCATGTGAGTACCAGATCAATGTTGTTTCATCCTGTTAGTACAACTAAAATTTGACATCATTCATTCACTTGAGATATGCCATGACTATCGGTAGTGGAGAAGATGAAGCCAATGCACATAGAACATACTAGCTGAAAGTAGCATATACTTGCATGGGACATCATGTCTAGAATGAATATTTTTTAAAACATGAAAATAATATCCAAACTCAGAGAAAATAACTGACCTTAGAAATTCTGAATGGGCAAAACTTAGGTTTCCCTTTCCGGCTATACTTGATTAGTTGAGTACCTTTTTTCAAAGCAATGAGTGCCTTCAAAAGTGGTAAAAAAAAAAAAACATTAAAATATAAAAATTGCTGGAAGGAATCAGTCATCCCAAGCTTTATCAAAATGTAAATACAAGAAACAACTAATGGTAAGAGTTCTAGATTAGCGAAACAGAATGCAGGAATAACATTGTAGCATCAAATACACTCAGAGTTAGAGTTCCGAAGGGATACTTTTGAAGTCACCACATAACTATGTAATCCATCAAGAATTTTATTGATTAATTAATAGCTTTCTATTATTGACTTCGCTGATCAACACAGAAGTAACTAATATTGTTCATTTTCGTATGGAAGGTCTACCATCTTTCTTTTTTGCCCTTTTTTGAAGTGGCAGTTTTGTATTTGTGCTTTGAATCTCTGGTTCCAAAGTCACAGCTAAATCATTTTATCCCCATCATATCAATTGTAATTCTGGGCTTTATATATCATGGTCAAGGTTGTATTAATATTAGAAGTATTAATTCCTATATACATTTCTTTTGGACTATATATGCAACCTTACATCTAGGTTTCTATGCTTTCTTCAACCAACACGATTCACTGTAGACAATAATGACTTTAGAGAAATGCTATACCATGCATATTTATGAATTATGCAAAAATCCATGCATAATGATGTGGTGGCACACTCTGCATCCCAAATGCACGGACTAAGGTGTCCATTAATAAAAGAGTCTTTACTCTTCAAGTATGAAAATTTTGTGAGAGTTATTTGTAAGAAAAGCATTTCCCATAACCTTATCATTGCTCATAGAATTTACTTTAAAGCCAGGATTTCAATCAACCAACATTTCTTTTGATTGCCCAATGGAAGAATATTTCCAATAATTTCGATATAATGGTTAGCACAGTGATATCACCATGTAACCATTCAATTTTCACAACTTACCTTTTGCATTGTTTTATTTTTTTAGGCGTGTGCGTACTAGACAAGCATGCTTCAAGAAATTTGATCCTGGGTATGTCTTGGTATTCAATTAAAACATGTTTGACTGCATACTTCTACAAGCTTACCAAAAACTGTGAAAATTTTCACATCTGTCCATCGTTTAAATGCCAATAAAACATAGTACACAAAAAGACATTTAAAACCAGAATCCTAGAAACAAAAACGCCTCCTAATAAACTATAGTGCTATGTTGTGGTCAACTCACAAGTATTTCACAAAACCCCCCAGGTAGATGATACACAAGATTGTGGAGAAAATAGCCACTCCTCAATTTTCTCGAACGAAACAGAAAATTTATGGGAAAGAGAAAAAATTAAGGGTGGCAGAGAGAAGTAAAGGGAAACTGACTTGCTCAATGTCGCGCTCATGTTTCCCATAGCTAGCAGGATCTGCCATTCCATCTGAAAAAACCTTAAGAGCTCAACCGACAACTGCATCAGGCGGTAATGCGGCCGCGATTTCCGTGCCCCAGTCTTCATAGATGCATATGCTTTCTTCTTCTACCTCGGCCTCTCATCAAAATACCCACGGCCCTCAAGACAAGATCGCCAAACAAAGAAGAAAAGAATGACCTAATGCAAATTCAAATCTCAAAGATTACCGACTGCTTCAAACTGGGTATCGTTTTGATCCACAAAAAAAGGACGACCCAGATGACAGATTTGACAGACCATGAGCCATGTATCATTTGTCGGGGACTTGGTGCGCGGTTTCTGAGTGTTTGAGCGAATTGGGTCATGCAAAAGGATCAAGAACACAATGCAGATCAATCACAGAGAGAGAGAGAGAGAGGAGGCGAAATGGGCGGGAAGTAAGCGGTCACATTGATGAGGAAGTTTTGCAGCTCAAAAGAGATTGGGTCGAGATATTGGCGCGCTTCGTTACCTGCTTCTAGTCAAAGATAAATAGATTTCGCCACGTCCTTTGGTGATAGAATTAAGGAAAGGAAAAAAAGTTAAAAAAAAAAAAAAAAAAAGAAACGACTCAAATCCTGTTACCAAAAAAACCTCGGACAAGGATGTTCTTTTAAGTATTTTATGGTTAAAATTTAATATTATTGTATTTAAATTTTAATGGTGTACATGATATCTTAGTCTCCACTGCAGGCCCTCCTCCACTTCTTTTTTTTCTTCAACATTAGATTTAAATAGTGATATGCTGATATGCCAATTTGCGACGTGGTGACGTGGTGAATCTATTTATGGCATGTGATTGACGAGAAAATGTTGATTGTGTAATGTCTACACGTGTTGCAATACTATTAGGTATGACATAAGAAATTAAACCTTGACGATAAATTTGATCCATTTTTTGAACCCCAATGACGGGCAATGAGTAAAATTTGATCAAAGCTAAAAAGCNGAGAGAGAGAGAGAGGAGGCGAAATGGGCGGGAAGTAAGCGGTCACATTGATGAGGAAGTTTTGCAGCTCAAAAGAGATTGGGTCGAGATATTGGCGCGCTTCGTTACCTGCTTCTAGTCAAAGATAAATAGATTTTGCCACGTACTTTGGTGATAGAATTAAGGAAAGGAAAAAAAGTTTTTTAAAGAAAAATAAGAAAAAGAAACGACTCAAATCCTGTTACCAAAAAAACCTCGGACAAGGATGTTCTTTTAACTATTTTATGATTAAAATTTAATATTATTGTATTTAAATTTTAATGGTGTACATGATATCTTAGTCTCCACTGCAGGCCCTCCTCCACTCTTTTTTTGCTTCAACATTAGATTTAAATAGTCATATGCTGATATGCCAATTTACGACGTGGTGTCTCTCAAAAAAAAAAAAGAAAAAAAAAATTTACGACGTGGTGACGTGGTGAATCTATTATGGCATGTGATTGACGAGAAAATGTTGATTGTGTATTTGTCTACACGTGTTGCAATACTATTAGGTATGACATAAGAAATTAAACCTTGACGATAAATTTGATCGATTTTTTGAACCCCAATGACGGGCAATGAGTAAAATTTGAAAAAAGCTAAAACGCTTAATAGTTTTTCTTTTTTTTTTTCCTAACTTTTACCAAACTCACATGGTAATGTTGTATCTTCTCTGTAGAGATGTATTCGATTGAACTCATGGTCTCTACAAACATGATCATATTTGGATAAATGTGTGTGTGTGAGTTTTTTTTTATCAAATCCATTAACATATGTGGTGAGAAGAGAAATTAAGATGCATAGGATATTAATGGAGCCTTTGAAGAAATATTTGTACGAGCTTAAATTGATTCTAATTATACTTAGTTGTAGCAGAAAAATAGATTGAGTAAAGGGTTTGGGTTTTAAACTCTGTTAATCTATTTTTGTTTTCCTCTGTTAATCTTTTTTTGTTTTCGTCCAACTACGTATTAGAGTTGGTAAGTGCTATGGCCAATTAAAGCATTCACAGCAATTACCTTTATGGGTTATGATTCATTACCTTTTAAGCCTATTTAAAAAATTTCTAAATATTTAAGCATGTTCATTATCTTTACTTTTTGCTTGGGTTTGGTTTTTAGAAAGTTTGCAGAGAAGATCTTGGTACACATAGCAAATTTGGATCATAAAAATGAGCAGTGTTATACGTCTGAAAATCATGTAGTGTCCGAAGCTGAGCTCTTCACAAATGTGAGAAGCTTTGGACGTGCATCTCTACTCCATAAAAATGGCATATAAAGCTGTATTCCTTTGTGTTAAAAACCGTACAGAATAAAGAACTATCCCAATAGGGATGCCTGTGTATATTTTTCACAACAATTATTTTGTTCATGTATTACAAATTACCATAGAGAAAACCAAAACAAAGTTTTAGAATCATGTCAACAAGTCCAAAAATACAGAAAATGGAGGCTTTTGAATAGGTGAACAGACGCCCTATCCTATTTTAGTTAATACATAAAAACTAAATTATGAACAATTGGAAAAATGAAAATATGATCTCCCAAAATGATTGGGAATAAAGCCTTTTCTAGGTAATGTTAAGATGCTTTTTGCACAATCAAAATCCCCATGTAAAAGATGGGATATTCTTTCATGACATTTCTTCTAGGAATAAGATGCAGCAGGTACATATTTTACACCGGGAAAGAAAAAAAGAAAAAAGGACAAAATGATATAATACACTTTTATGCTGTGGCTCTCAAAGGATTGCAGGATCTTTGTATCTCTTGAAAATATTTTCAATATCTGTCATCACTTCTGGTGGCAAAGGCCGCTCAGTTGTCAGAAAAGCATCAATGTCTTCCTTGAGTTGTTCGACAGAGGTTGCACCAATGATTGAACTCGTCATAAATGGGCGGTCTCGTGCAAAACCAAGTGCCAGCTGAACTGGAGTTAGGCCATGCTTCTTGGCCAATTCAAGATATTCTATTGTTGCTTCCTGAAATTCAGTTGTAACATCAAGAACAGCAGCATTCAGTTGGCTGTGACATTAAGTTTCCTGATGGGTCTAGAGTTGAAAGTTGAAAAACAAGCAAAGCAAAAGCAGCAACTTCTGAAAACTCCAAGCCCTGATTGAGCCATTTGCTTTTAATCCTTTTTCAATTGAAAAAAGAAAAAAATAAATTAAATTAAATTAAATACTTAACAGCAAGGCTATGTGACATATTGAAGAGATATCATCGCATGCATTTAGTTCACACTTTCTGACAACATTATGAAGTACTTTCACAATAACAAATACATTTCATTTTCCTGTGCATACCACTTGGTGTGAATTTGAATATCAGTGTTATTACCATGCTCTACATGGATAATCTATCTGTACCATATGTATAAAAGAATGATTAACGTACCTTGGCAATTGATTTGTTATATCTTTCCATGTAGCCAGGGAAGAGGTTCAATCTTCCTTTTTTTGCAGCCTCGGAATTGATATCTATATATTTTCCTGAAAGTGATCCGCCGCCCAGTGGAGAATAAGCCAGTAAACCAATATTGCAATTGTTTGGGTGGCAAACTTCAACAAGATCAACTGCAGAGAATCAAGTGGACGGACAAACTCCTCAGTTAAGAGGCTCACATTACCAAATGTGGAGTGAAATTATTTATATTGCATGATTAAACATATTATGCAAAAATTTCCACAATACAAGATATCGTTTCCTTCCTGACCTTAACTGTTAAGATGACTAACCTGTTATCTTCTTAGAGTTTGGTTAAGGATTTAACCCTTTCAATCAATAGTTTGAGCTCATGTTTAGTCCCTTGATTATTGTCACTACAGATGTTAATGGAAGACTATATATCTTGAAGAGTACCCTAGGTAATATAGATAATGCAATTTGGATTAAAATATGATACATAAATAATATCAACTAGTAATAAAATAGTACTTAACAAAGTCAGCTGATGGATAAATGTTGAAGGCATAACTATCAATCCTTACCGGCATAGCTCAGCTTTAAAATACAATTAGTGGAGTGGAAATGGGTATAACTTGCAGTCAAAAATAGCCAAATTGTCAGCTTCTCCCTAAATATACTCCAATGAGTGAACTACTAAAACATAACATCAAACTGTAACTAAACAATGCTGACAGGCCTATCCATGTTTCATCTCTAATGTCACATATCAGGAAGCCCCAATGTTAGGAAATATTACAATGTCACTGGCTAAATCAAGCAAGCAAGCAAGCTCCTAGCTCCTTCATTAGAATGAATACAAGGAGAGCCTCCAGTGCTTCAGCCAGCATCAGCTACCATGCTGAATAAATTCTTGGCAATAGCAACCATTTTGACAGAATCGTTTGCTCCAATACATGAGGGAGCCAACATGGTAAGATAAGTATCTTTTATTCATGATTTGCATACATCAACCAAAAATTTTGGATTTCCACTAATAACCATATGAAGATAGTACAAGAAAAGAACTAACCTTCAAAACGACATCTAACTAGGAGACTGTAGCTGTTTTGGATACTGACAATCTTCGGTAGTCCTTCAACTTTTGCTGCATGAACAAACTCCATCACTCCATATGAAGTCTCATTGGAAACACCAATGTAGCGTACCTAAATAGGTTCAAAAGAACCAGCAGCAAGAGAATTATTCAAGAATAACGGTAATACTCTAGTTATTTGAAAAACAATCCAACATTCTCAGCTTTTAAATTTCATTATGTCATTCAGTTACAAGCACATATCCAATACTGAAACAGCTATTACGTTGTTTTTGTGTGCATTTGTCATAAGAAGCAAACTCAATAGCACTATAATAACAACATGCTATTTATCCACTGTCACTGCACAATATATCTGGAGTTTTAATATCTAGCCACCTATCTCATTTACAAGGGATACTACATAAACAGGTATGAAAAACCTGAACAGAAAGTTAACTTCAATTTATTACCTTTCCTTCATCAATAAGTTCTTTACAAGCCTTCAGTTGCTCCACAAATGGCACACTTGGCCTCCATTTTGAAGGATCATATGAAAACTCACCAAATAATGCCACATAACGATCAGGCCTGGATTGTAACAGAATGCTGTGTCCTCAGAAACCACAACTTAAACAATTTTCATTCAAATTTTCCTTCTGAAAAGCAAACAGCAGGTATAATAGGAGTGATCCCTCATATAATTGGATGATGAAGCATGCACTAATATAAACAAAGAGCACCCAGTGGAGAGATGATTAGGAATCTAAGCACAAAGAAACTTTTCAAGTCATCTACCATAATATAAGCAAAGAGCATCCAGTTGATAGATAGTTGCAAAAATTGATATGAATAGATGGTGTTTGATACACCAAAGTGCTGAAACTAACAAACAAAAAAGCACTGCAATTGCAAAGATCTTTATGCAGCCTGCAGTCATATATTAAAGCATGTAGAGATCACATACATCAGCTGAAAATGACAAACCACAACAAGAATATAGTGTGCACACTTCTATGTTCCAAGGAAAACTAAACATACCAATGAATTTGCAACAAATCAATGTAATTAGTGCCGAGGCGCTTAAGGCTTTTCTCCACACTTTCTCTAATATTTTCAGCATCGACCCGCAAAACCTTCGCATTGTCTCGTAGATAACTTGACCGTTCTGAATAACCGCATACTTTTGTGGCCAAAATAACCTATCCATTACAGGTAATACCCAACAATTAAAAATTGCTACGGATTCTTAATTCTTGCTTTCATGATTAACATTGCAATATCAACTCCACAAAAAGAGAATTTTTAAGCATGTATAACACGAATCCCAGCTTCGTCATCAAGATAAGAAATCGACAGTAAAGTTTAATTTCAAAGAAAATTAGATATGGTGGAGTAAAAAAAGAATTCAAAAGAACCCAAAAAAGAATATGAGGCAATAATGCATGAAAAACAAATACCTTGTCACGAGGTTGAGACTTGAGCCAGCTACCAATGTAGAGATCAGTTTTTCCTTGTGTCTCCTTCTTCATTGGAATTGGGTACTGCAAAACAACAAAGTTGGAATGTCACCAAACAAAAAGCGTATGATTGTGTTTGTGTTAGTGATTGAGTAGTGAGAAAGAACTTACAGCCTCGGCAGTGTCAAGAGCATTAATGCCACGCTCAAATGCATAACTTAGGATTTCATGAGCTTCTTTCTCTGTGTTTTGCTCCCCGAATGTCATCTGAAACATTACATAAATTTGTAATATGAAAAATAGCCCACCAAATCTTGGGTTAAGAAAAAAAAATACCAGTAATTAGATAGAACAGCACTGATTGAAATAAAATTTACAAAAGCAGCAGTTACATTTCTAAAAACCAATTGAGAATTTAGAATAATCAAGTGCTAAGTATTACCAATAACATCAAACAAAAAAGGAAGGATTCTTACAGTTCCTAAAGTGATTTCGCTAAATCCGAGATCAGAGTCTCCGAGCTTCTTGTACTGCAACGCGCTGTTGTCGGCGAGTTTGGCGCAAATGCGGGTGTTCCTGGCGAGCGTTCTAGTTCCAACATGGCGGCGTGTTAGAGAGAGGGTGCGAATGGAGCAGAGGAAAGCAGGGACTGCAGAGAAGGAGGTGGAGGTTGTGGTCGAGGAGGCCATTGGGTAAAACTAATGGCCTTATCGCAACGGAGCCGTTTGAATTCAATCTCTGCGAGCGTAAGGCTCTGTCTGTGCGTCTGTGTGGGTGTGAGCTTCCAACTTGGCATGTGATCGTCCGCGTGTTTACGAAATGGGAAAGGCGTGCCTTTTTTCGTCGTAATCATAATGTTCCGGGCTTTGGACAGTTGGGTAGAACTGGGCATGTTCGAGTCCTACTGGGCTTCAGTTTCGGCTCAATAAGACCTTTTCAATTTTTTTTTTTCATTTTTTTTTTAAAAAAAGAAAGGTCATGTAAGGAAGGAGAAAAAGGCAACGTGTGTGACTGAAAGAGTTAAAAGGCTTCATGGAAAACAAAATGAGAGGCAACGTCGCATATCCTGACTCATGAGGAATGAGGGCTTATAACCAAAGGGAAAAAAGAAAAAAAGTGATATGACTTGTTTGTTGAATTATGTTCAATTTTTATTCTCTACACGTAAATGATTCTTGAATTAGTCATTGACATTGTCATGGACATTAATTGTTTGTGATTTCTACTAACTGCTTAGGTTTTGAAATTTTTTTTTTCCTTTTGGAAAAATCCAAAATCAGTCATCATCCGTTTTAAAGTGTTTTAGAGCTATTCGTGTTAGAATTAATCTACATAAATCTGTTTTTCTCCATAGCATGTGAATAACAAGCGGAATATAAAATCATACCTTCATTGTTCGATGTTGAGTCCACCATCTCTTTGTGGAGTAGCCGTACCTTATTGATGTGTGTGGAGGAGTCTAGTCTCTCAACCCTAATTACTCTGATGACCTAATGAAGTCTAATGGGCCAACTCCATTCATATATATAGGGTGAGAGTACATGGCTTCCTCAAGTGCTTACAAAATTGGTCCAGCCCATTATGGACTCAATAATAAAATGATTATGTCAGTCCACTCAATAAGGAAATAAATACAACAATCTCCCACTTGGACAACATAAGTCATTTAGCCACAAAATAAACACAAATATGCATCCCATAACACAATCCGATCCAAATGTGTTTGCAAGTAACAGGTTAAGAATACACCGATAGGATGTATGACATATAACAAGTACTTACAATCACGTGATCCAAATAAAAAGAATGCAAGTATAACACACAAATAGCACAAAAGTGATCACTACATATTAATATGAAGCCCATCGAGACTAACACACAATGTCTCGTATTGCAACACAAGTAATGCCATAATTAACACAAATGTGCGCAAAATAATATATGGCAACACAAAATACTCACGATACACAAATAACACGTAACTCCCACTAACTCAATAGAACAGAAGACTCTAATAACCCCATATGAGTCACATGCTCCTGAAACACTTTAGGAGCCAACCCTTTAGTTAGTGGATCCCCTAACATATGTTCTGTGGGAGTATGTATAACACAAATGTGAGATTCAGTTACTTTCTCTCTAACAAATAAATATTTTATATCAATATGCTTGGACCGCGAAGAGCTTCCAGTGTTCCGAGAGAAAGAAACTGCTGCAGAATTATCACAAAATATCTTCAGTGGCTTCGCAATGGTATCCACAATAACCAGCCCTGAGATAAAGTTTCGCAACCACATAGCTTGACATGTAGCCTGGTAACAAGCTATGTACTCTGCCTCCATTGTTGAGGAAGCTGTAAGTGTCTGTTTGACACTTTTCCACGAAACAGCTCCTCCTTCCATCATAAAAATATATCCAGAAGTGGATCTCCTATCATCTGAACAACCCGCAAAATCCGCATCAGAATATCCGACTACATCAAGAATATCGGATCGTCGATATGTCAGCATAAAATCCTTAGTGCCTTGCAAGTACCTTAGTACTTTCTTCGCAGCTGTCCAGTGACTTAAACCTGGGTCACTCAAGTATCTCCCAAGTACACCTACAACATAGGCAATATCAGGTCGTGTACATACTTGAGCATACATTAAACTACCCACAACTGATGCATATGGAACTGTTTGCATCTGAGCTCTCTCATTTTCATTTTGGGGGCATTGAGACTTAGAAAACATATCGCCCTTCACGATTGGTGCCTTTCCATGAGAACAAGACTGCATATGAAACCTACTCAAAACTCGATCAATATATGTTTTCTGAGATAATCCCAAAACACCATTAGTTCTGTCACGAAGAATCTGTATACCCAATACATAAGAGGCCTCACCAAGATCATTCATATCAAAATGGGAAGACAACATACGTTTAGTTTCAAACAAGAGCTCAATGTCATTTGCTGCAAGCAGTATATCATCCACATAAAGCACAAGAAAAATATATCTGCTCCCACTCACCCTCAATTATATGCATTGATCAACGACATTTTCTTTAAAACCACAAGAGGTGACAATTTCATCAAATTTCAAATACCACTGCCTTGAAGCTTGCTTAAGCCCATAAATAAACCTTTTAAGCTTGCACACCATATGTTCTTTTCCATTCACTTGAAAACCATCTGGTTGCTCCATATACACATCTTCAGATAAATGCCCATTGAGGAAAGCTGTCTTGACATCCATTTGATGTAACTCCAAGTCGAAATGAGCTACTAATGCCATAATTATCCGAAAAGAATCCTTAGTAGAGACAGATGAAAAAGTATCTTTATAGTCAATGCCCTCTCTTTGCTTAAAACCCTTAGCCACAAGTCTAGCCTTGTACCTCTCTATTTGCCCTTTAGAATCATGTTTGGTCTTGAAAACCCATTTGCAACCAATTGGTCTGCAACCACTTGGTAATTCAACCAGATCCCATACATCATTTTGACTCATAGACACCATTTCATCATGCATAGCTTCTATCCAATGCGAAGATTGTGGACCATCAATGGCCTCCCGAAAAGTAGTTGGATCAATGGATATTCCAACACTGAACCCATGTTCCTGCAGATAGACTACGTAGTCATTAGAAACCGCAGGCCTACGTGTCCTCTGTGATCTCCTCAAATGAACATCATCAGCTGTCCTCTCATCAACATTTGGTTCAGTGTCAGTAATGGATTCAGTGTCAGTAATTTGTTTTTGAGCAATAACAGCAGGTTGCTCTATAAGCGGAGGCACAAATACGGGGGGTGAAGTAAGAAGTACTGGGACAATAACACTTTCCTCCCTAAATAAGATTTCACGAGGTATGGAATACCCACTCGGAATGTCATTTCTCAAAATAAATGGCACAATCTGATTCAATGATTCTNGGTATGGAATACCCACTCGGAATGTCATTCTCAAAATAAATGGCACAATCTGATTCAATGATTCTAGTCATATGAGAAGGGCAATAAAATCTAGAACCCCTTGAGCCAATGCAATAACCTACAAAATATCCAGAAATAGTCTTAGGATCGAGTTTCTTCAACTGTGGATTATAAATTCTCACCTCCGCCTTACAACCCCAAACATGAAAATGACGTAAACTAGGCCTTTTTCCTGACCACAACTCAAAAGGAGTTTTAGGAACTGACTTACTGGGTACCTGATTTAGAATGTATGTTGCAGTTTTTAAGGCCTCTCCCCATAAGAACTCAGGTAGAGACGAGTGACTAAGCATACACCGCACCATGTCCATCAGAGTACGATTTCTGCGTTCTGCAACCCCATTCTGCTCAGGAGTTCCAAGCATTGTATATTGCGCCTCAATCCCACACACTTGAAGAAACCTTGCAAAAGGTCCTACATTTTGCCCAGTTTCATCATATCTCCCATAATACTCACCACCTCTATCTGATTTTACAGCTTTAATATTCTTGTTACTCTGAAGTTCAACAGTAGCCTTAAAATTTTTAAAAACTTCTAAGGATTCCGACTTGTTACGAAGGAGCTCAATATGACCACAACGTGAATGATCGTCAATGAAGGTGATGAAATACTTGTAATTTCCCAAAGGAGCAGGAGTAATAGGACCACATATATCAGTGTGTATCAGTTCTAGGACATTCTCACTTCTTCCATTCTTTTGTCTTCTGGTTTTAGCAGTAAGTTTTCCTTTAATACAATCAACACAGGTATCAAAATCAGAAAAATCTAGGTCATTAAGAATGCCATCTTTAACCAACCTTTCCATTCTTGGCCTAGAAATGTGACCCAATCGTTTGTGCCATAACATAGAGGATGTTTCACTGACCCTACTACGTTTGGAACCAACTACAGCATTCACAATAGGAGTACTAGGAGAAGTAAAAGATAAGGAAGGCATCAAGTTAATCTTGTATAAACCATCACACAAAAAACCAGAACCAACCATAACAGAATCATAATAAATAGTAACCATTCCATTTCCAATCTCAAAAATATATCCACATTTGTCTAATAGAGAAATAGAGATAAGATTCCTCCTAATAGAAGGTACAAAAGCAGTTCCTTTTAGATCCAAAAAATGCCCAGAGGCCAAAAGAAGCTTTGCAGTGCCAATGTACTCAGCTTTAACCTTCACACCATTTCCCATGTTCACCATCAATTCCCCATTACTCGGCTTTCTGGTGTTTTGTAATTCCTTTCTTCTCTAACCAAGCCGTATATTTCTTGCAATTTGCCTTCTTGTGTCCATACGCATGACAAAAATTACATTTTTCTTTGAACCCTTCTGTCTTAGACTCCAGAGAGGTACCCACAGCAGCTTGTTGAGGAAACTTTCTAAAT
Source organism: Betula pendula (assembly GCA_900184695.1). NCBI lineage: Eukaryota > Viridiplantae > Streptophyta > Magnoliopsida > Fagales > Betulaceae > Betula > Betula pendula. The sequence goes on from FXXK01000351.1 coordinate 90,370, forward strand.
TTATTAACTTTATAGGTCTTGTTACCATTGCTATTACCCTTAAAAAATCTTTTCTTAAAATGTCCACCATCTTGTGTCATCATAAAAACAACCTGAGACTTTCCCTTTTTTATCACTTCTTCTTCTTGAGTAACTATAGCAGTTAGTTCACTTAAGCTCCATTCATCTCTCTGAGCATTGTAGGTGGTCTTGAGGGCATCAAATTGAGATGGTAGAGACTCAAGCACTTGCCACACAAGAAAACTGTCAGCTAACTCAACTTTCATTTCTCTCAGCTTGTTAAAAAAATGAGTAAGCTTCATAATATGTTCACGAACTCCACTAACACCATCATAAGTTGTGGTAGCGAGCAATTTCATGAAAGTTCCCTTCTCCGCTTTGTCAAACTTAGTGAACTTATTCCCAACTGAAACCAAAAATTCTTTGGCATTATCAGTATAAGTAATACTCTGCCTAATAGACTTGTCAATGGTATACTTCATGATCATAATACAAGTTCTATTGGAATGCTCTCAACGTTCATAGTAGGTTTTTTCTCCAGTGGAACTTTTCTCAGTGAGTGCAGCAGGTGCCTCAACCCTTAAAGCCAAATCAAGATTCATGATTGCTAAATTGATTGTGAGAGATTCATACCAATCTTCATAGTTAGTCCCCGTTAGTGTTTTGATGGCAGATAATTGGAGAGACATACCAGGATTTCCCAAAGCTGATGACATCATAACAAGATTTTATTATGCATGTAAAAAGGAAAAAAAAACATGCACTCATAAAGTCATCATATTTTCATGCTAGAGTCCCAATGCATAATAGACTCTTACGCAAATTATTTATCTCAAATTTTATGCTAGAGTTCCCCATACACAATGGACTCATACGCATGACAAAGCAAATTAATTAAATACAAAGACTTGAGATGACCCGCTATCGAGAGGATAAGACTAAGTCATCAAGTGCGGAGTATTTAATAATTTCTTCATCGTCCTAAGGATCCTACCAAAAATAATGATTTACCGATAGGGAAAACCAATTATCCGTATGGACCTTAGTAAAGTTACAGTTCACAAAATGATCACCCCAATTTTTTTTTGGATAATTTCCAATGAAAACTCAATATTTATCATGATTATTCCCACGATAGGCGAGTACATAACCAATCAAAATAATTGGTTCTAATACACAATATCATTATTCATATTACATTAAAATTTCAATATTTCAATAAAAACCCAATAATTTGTCATGATTAGTCCCACGATAGGCAAGTACATAACCAATCAAAATCATTGGTTTTGATATACAATATTACTGGATTACATTAAGGAATTAAGGAGTTTTACACTAAACAAAAAAAAATT
>FXXK01000351.1:92808-103078 GCA_900184695.1 Betula pendula
ATTTTTTTTTTCTTTTTTAAACGTGTAGGTTATCACCTCCCTGCTAACTATGGCTTCTCCTCTTGATGGACTCATGGCAAGTGGGTTTTATATTATATTATATTATTATTATTATTATCATTATTTAATTTTGTCATTTTCTTGAGAACTGTTCGACAACAACTGCTGAGAATTTAAGCTGGAACTGCAGTGGTCAGAATGGGTGTTGCACCCATAAGCCTTACCCTTGTTAGCCACGCCCCTCCTAGCAGTCCAGGCAAGCCCATTTGGTCTTTCCCTCTTCAATCCTAGAAGGAGACTCTCTCCTACCATCTCGCCATCAACCATCCTCATCTCTCCACAGAATGGGCTTGCAGCTCCATTTTCTTCAGACATCAACCAGCGGCTTAATCCTTCCGAGTGGTCCGCTTGAAGATTTCTAGATGTGCAAATGAATTTGCACACCATTACCGCCAAAATGGCCGCTTCAAACCTGTGTTTTGAAGCATTCCCACCACCTCTCTCATCCTCTCTCTATATAAGGTTTAGAAGTGGATAAAATCCCCCATTGTAGTTCCTGAGTATTTCCCCCCTTGATTAGAAAAACAAAAAAAAAAAAAGCCTTCCCTTGTAGATTCGAGGATGCCATGTATAGAAGAATATTGTTCACCAAACAACACAGCCCCTTAAATCATGGACTGATCAGCCCATGGAGGATGGCTCGCAAAGCTACCTTTAGCCACCTCTCCAGGTGCATTATAGGCCACACTCAATAGGGTAGTTGAGTATCCACTTTTAAGCCTTCTTTTTTTTTTTTTTAGTTTTTTTATTTTAAAAAAATTATATTTTAAAAATTGCATGGAGTAATTTATTACAAATCAGTAAAATCCCACTTAGATTGATTTTACATGTCACTCCCTCTTTTTTTTTTTTTTTGAGGGACGGGGAGATGGGAAGTATTTTCCATCATATATTTTCTTAAAACTTGATTTTTCCTTTCAATTCTCATATCCTAATTTACATTGCTGCATTTGGTTCTTGGGGTTGCGTCTTGACCTCTAATTATCTCCTTTGCAACTACTTTTCTAATTCTTAAACTCCGTTTCTTTCCAACGTAAGAAATATTATGTTTTGAAATGTTTTCAGTTAAATTATTAGTATATATTTTTTATTATTATTATTATTGAAAAGTATGATTTCATTAAAATATTTTCGGTGTTTGGTTCGTATGGAACAAATATGGCTGGCGGAGCAGCGGTTAGGCCCGTTCAGTTCGTGCGCAAAAAATGGATAATGTGGAAATTCCACAAGGTAACTCGCAAACAGTCAACAATGGCCGACGTCAAACTCGGACGAACCTCTGGCATGCAACATCCGAGAATGAATTGCAGAGATAGTTGCATGAAAAAAGGAAATAAGCCAAAACTTGAAACTTGAAAAATAATTTATAGTTTTAAAATAAAAAAGACACCATTTTTACCGAAATTAAAGAAAATTTTCTTGATTAACAGAAAATGTTCTCAATTTAACCACGATTTTGTTTATACCAAAAACCAAAAAAATAAGGGAAATTTTTTTTCAAAAAAATTATAAATAAAAACAAATGGAGCTAATGATTTTGGTGTCTATTAAATCTCATTACTAATTATGTCTCTATCATTCATCCTAGCTAGTAAGTCTTGAAATGCCCTGCAGGATTTTGTTGACTTCTTTATTTAGCTGTTTTGAATATTTTTATAAACCTTTGTTTTTCTATTTTTTACATTATTTTGCAGTTTGCCCTTAAATTTTATTTTGGAAGGTTTTGCCACATATAGGGTCTCTGACTCTCTTATGGAAGAACTTCACTATATTTTGTCTGTTCGTGAACTTGTTTATAATAATTTTTTTTAAAAAAAAAAATCACGGCTAGCTTGTTTTATTTCTTTAGACAATCAAAGAACTTGGAAGCAAGAAGGGGAAGAAGCGTGGAGGAGACGATCACAAGAGGATGTGGACAAATATGATGATTATAACAATTTTGGATGGCCGTTCTAACTATCTCATATGATTGGTTTTTTTTTTTTCTTAAATTGTGTAGGACACACACTCACACACACATAGAACTTGTTAGAGTTTAGATTGTTAGAAGTCGAAGTCATAAGGATTTTATTTTATATTTTATATTTTATATTTGTGAGGATTATTTAGAATTTCTCATCACCTACTCTAAATAAGATATTTTGCAACACATTATACACAAAACAAAACATATTTGTGACTTGTGAGGTCCAGCTATTTCGGCACTAGAAAATTCAAGAAAGGTCTATTTGCAGGCCGAGAGAAACATTTTAAAAATTTTCACAGATACATTTACCAATCATCAAAGTGAATCGGAAGACTCTTATATGATCCAAACAGAAAGGCCGATACGCGGGTCCAGACACACATTTAAAATTCTCATGGATAGATTTATTAATCATCTAATAGAATTTGGAGACTCTTGTAGGACCTAAAAATTGCTTAAAGTCCACATCATAAAAAAAGGCCCAAATAGACTTACCTCTAGCAAACCTAAAACCTTCGGTCCACTCAAGGGACTCAAGACCAAATCACCTGCCCACAGATTATGCTAAAAGGCCAAGAATATCATATATATAAAAACCCCAAGTATTATTTCACATAATTTTCTTCTCCCTTTTCTATGAGCCAGTGAGCCACTCTAACCGCTTCCTTTCTTTTGCAGGCGAAACTTCTCATAAAGGCAGCCTAAAATTATTGTGGTAATCCGAACTCCAACGATAGTATATTGAATATTAATTCATTTGATGTAGGTCTCTTTAGTCAAACTATGTACCTTATAATTGAATGATCTCCCTCTCTTACTTTCCGCTTCTCCTATCATATTTTATATATATTTTAAATAAATGTTCGTGTGGTGTTTGTACTTTTTTACTTCCTATTTTGCAAGGAAAAATTTGGAGTAATACATGCATAAAATTTTTTAGAGGAAGAATGTTTGTAAATTCTATTTTAGAGCTAAAGGACGTATTTTATATATTTAATAATACTTCTTTTGTTTCTTACAAAAAATAAAAAATACTTCTTTTGTTATTTAATGAAAGATAAGTGGTCAAATTATGATTTGGTTCATGAATATACCATTCGATACATATTCGGAATTTAGTACTCAGCAGGAAAATTCTGTTAATGCATTATGTAGTGTAATATATACAAACATGTAATTATGAAAGATAAATATTAAATTTACACAATATTTTATATATAAAAAAAATTATAAAGTGATATAACATAATATAATTAAATTTTTTAAAATTTAAATTCATATTTTTTTTAATCATATTGTGCCACATCACTTTTTAAGAATAATTTTTTGTAAAATATTTTATAAACTTTAACATTTTTCCGGATGAAATTAGAATATGTTTGAAACCTAGACTTATGACACGTGTCAAAGGATTAGCAATGTGAACACGCGGGCCCACACATTTGCATATATACACACTATTTGATTTCTTCCAACTCTATGACCAAAAAATTATTTTTATTGTTCTTTTTATGCTATCCGATTAATTATCACGTTATAGGATAAGAAGGACGAAAGAGTAACATCAACATCTTAATCATGATGTGAATGTTCATTACTTTTGATCAAAGATTCCTTGATAAAACGGAGACAACTTGACTAAGTCAGATTAGGACAAACTTGACTATTTGCAGGATTCCATCCGTGAACGATATTTTTTATGTTTAGGTACGGTGGAACGAGTATTGCATTAAAAATAAATAAATAATTTTTATTAGTAATGGAAGGAAGTTGAATAAAATAATTGTAATATTTTAGTAAATGATAATACTTTAACAATTAAAATAGTTATTTTTATTACAGAATATCTATTCTTTAAATTAAGGAATAGCTATTCCTTTCAATTTTGAGAGAAATAGTTACTCCTCAATTTAAGGAAAATACTAGAGGCATACCCATTTGTTGATGTGGGGGGATGAAAATTTTTAAAATTCTTCTTAAAATATATACTTTTTTTTTTACAAATTTGTCCCTCTAAAATAATATTTTTATTCTCCCTCAAATTATCTTTAGTTTTGTACCCTCTTTCAGAATAAAAACCCAAAAATACCCCCATTTATTTAGTTTTCCTTTACACTTGAACTCTTTTAATTGTTAACATATTCTTCAAAGGCCAGAATTATAAATTGTCTTATAAAATTTAAATCTATGCTACCAAGTGCAGCACCATTTCTACCTTGCTTTACTATTATTGTCATAGGAAATAATTTAAATGTAGCCATTTGGCCATGCCATAAGTTTTGCAAGAGAAAGATTATATATATGTATCTATTTGCTTATGTATTTATATAAGTTTGTCATCCCACACAAAAAATTCTAAGTTCGCCCTTGGAATAGATATTTCCTCATGGGCAATATGAATGACTATTCTAAAATTATTTCATTAGACCATAATCCTCTCAATTTCAAATGAAATGGATATGATTTAGTTGGTGTAAATTGAGGGTAGAATTGTCCAAAAAAAAAATAACAATTCTACTCCACAATTTACACAAACTGGATTCTATCCACTTCATTTAAAATGAAGATGATCATTTTCCTATTTCATTCCATCATCTTCTATTTTTAATGAAAACTATTTTTTTTTTTCTAAGAAAAAAATGCAAAATCAATCCACATGGTTTACCTCATTTACAATTAGCTCCCTGTGGTATTAACATTAACTCAAATGTTCTTGAGGTTTGTCAAAAAAATAATTTATTTCCTGAAGTCAAATCGTTAATTAACTTAATAGATTCCGTTAATGTGTCACGTCACACTCAATAAAATTGTGATACGTGTCATATTTTATTTATAACTTTTAAAAAACACACCTTAGATTTTCCATGTCATATTACAAAGCCAACTAATATTCCCACGTCAGGCTTAGTCCACGTCAGACACATCAAATAATTTTTTTTAAAAAAAAATCCTAGCTCTACCAAAATATTACTCGCCGCTCATTCATCTTCGGTGAAAAATCTGACACTGTGCATCTTCATCTTCCTCACCCCACCCAAGTTTCTCCACCGGCATTTGCACCAAATTGTGACTCCGCCCGGTATTGCGTGTTCGTGTTCGGAGCACCGCCACTTCAAGTCACTTAGATGGTAGTAAGCAAGAAACCGTTTCGAGGGTAGGTTAAAATCGTGGGTTTACCTTCCGATCTCCCAATGAAAGTTTTTTAATCTTTTATTTTTTTTTTCTAATTGAATGGAAAAAAAAGGTTATAGGGGAGGATGTTTTTTTTTTTAATCTTTATTGAGTGTGAGTAATCTTTTTCAAGTTATGTTGATTTTCCAATGTGAACTATATGTATTTTTGTGTTATTGTGTACAATGGAGGTGGAGATAGTGAATAAAAAGTGATTCTTTTTTTTTTTTTTGGGATCTACAATTGTGTTTACTTTTGTGGGGGATGAGCAGAATCAAAAAGGAAGGTGTGAACTCGGGCGGTATGAGGAAGATGAAGATGAATGGCGTCAGATTTTTCACCGAAGATGAATGAGTGACAAGTAATATTTTGGTAGAGTTAGGTTTTTTTAAAAAAATTTACTTGCTGTGTCTGACGTGGACTAAGCCTGACGTGGGAATATTAATTGGCTTTATAATATGACGTGAAAAATTCAAGGTGTGCTTTTTAAAAGTCATAAATAAAATACGACATGTGTCACAATTTTATTGGGTGTAACGTGACACACTAACGGAATCTGTTAAGTTAATTAACGGAATTTGACTTCAAAAAATAAATTGTTTGTTTGACAAACCTCATGGACATTTGAGTTTATGTTGATACCACATGGAGTTAATTATAAATGAGATAAATCACGGGGATTAATTTTGTATTTTTTTTAATAGCATAGTCATTTCGCATACTAAACGTAACCTTAAATTTTTTGTATATAATTATATTTATTATTTTTATTTCGTGGTTTGTTTAATTTCACAGAAAACCAGGTCATGACATAAATGATTCTGGAATTAATCATTGTCATGGACATTGCTTATACTTTTCTAAAAAATGTTTTAGGGTTTCAGTTTTTTTTTTTGGGGGAGGGGGGGGAATGGGATGTGTTTTCCATCAAATATTGTTTCTTGAATCTTGATTCTCCCTTTGAATTCCCAACTCCTGATTTACGCGGAAAGTTTGGTTGTTGGAATTGGCGTCCAGACCTCCTAATTAGTAATTATCTCTTTACAAATAATTTGAAAATTGTTAATAATTTGGTATCTACAAATTATTATTACTAGTTATATTTCTATTGCTCATCCCAGATAGCTCGTAACTATTGCAAAAAATCACCAAGATGTTGTTGACTTCGTCCAGCTAATCGCACATAAGCTTGAACACTCTTTCAGTTTTTTATCTCTTCAGGTTGGGCTCGTTTGGCATATCGAGTTTTGTTTTTGTTTTCTTAAAAAATTATTTTCGGAGAACAAAAACATAGTAAAACAATTTTTATTATTTTTTTCTTTAAAAAAGCGTTGGCAAACGTTTCCTGAAACAACATAAAACTAGTATAATTTGTTTGGACAACATTTCTAAAAATAAATTTATAATCTCACACACTAATTTATTAAAAAATTTGCAATAACCCATTTTCACAAATACCAAAATATAAGCTAGAAGTCTAAGGGCATCGAAAAACCAATCAAATGGTAATAGCTAACTGAATACTATAACGACTTATTTGACTTATAGTAGAAGTTAAAAACAAGTCAATACACTCATTTGGATAAAAGATATAACCTAGTAAATATATAAGATGAGAGAGAAATTACCTGCATGTGATGAAAGTGAAACAGTAGATGTTTGAATAACATGAATTAAAGCTACTTTGGAATCTAATATACTCCAACTCAGACTCAATTAGTTCGGATCGGATCGAATATCGTAACTCATTATTATATATTTATATATCTTAGGGTTAGTTTATGAACACAAAATCATGTCAGAGATACATAAATTCAAATCAACATGAAATGAACATCTTAATTGCATGATTGAATACTTCGTGTAACAATTTAAGTGTTGCGACCAAATCGGTTAAAAGAACCCTGTCCACGGAGACGACTTGACTTGAGGTGAGATAAAAACAAGCATTCTTAACGATTTAATAAGATAAATAGCTTACGTATATAAGGCGCGTCAATAGTATATAATTATACGATCAAAGATGTGAATGTTCATTAATCCGATCAAAAACCATGATCTCATGCGAGTACACTTTATCTTGAGTAGGTGAGATAAAAACAAGCATTATATATAAGAGCATAGCGAAATTATATAGTTATGACCAAACAGCACTATGAGCATCTTTTCATGATGTGAATGTTTATTAGTTACCGATCAAAGAACCCCTGATCCCATGAGACGACTTGACTGAGTATCTCTGAAGAATAAAAACATAGATATAACAGACTTCGATAGTTTGTACAGCTTGGAATGAAAACTAGCTAATTTACTTAGAATGAGATATAGAAAAGCACAACAGGAAGAGTGTGGAATTAAATAGTTTGTAATAGTGATTAGTCCTGTGCTACTTGTCTTTTATTTTTTCTTTCTTTTCTTTTTTCTTTGTTTTTGTGCTAATCAGGTGCTCTTGTATATGGCCATTGCGATATTGTTTTGATGTGATGATTCATTGACCTACTAATTACTCTCCCAACCAATTTTATCCTAATCATTTTGTTGTCTACTAAATTCATTACTAATTATGCTCTACATTCATCATAATACTAATCTTGAAATAAATCCCCGCAGAGTTTGTTAACTAACCTTTAATCTGACTCTATAAGGGCCTCAAAGTATATCTATATATAGATTTTCTATTGCCTCTTTTTATTGCTCTTGGCTTTAATGTTTATATGTGTTATAACTTTATATTAATCGCATTTGCTAAGAGGTAGTAGTGAATGCCTCTCTAATTGTAGTCTGTTTATGAGGTATTGACACGAATACACTTACTCATTAGACCAAAATGGAGTAGGTCTTATATGTGGTTCAGCCAACCTCTATATTTTTTTTTCTTGTATTGTTGGTTGTTTTCAGTTTCTTACTTTTTATATTAATCTAACATCTATTTACTCTCTCTCCCTCCAATAAGAAGCATTTATTTGAAAATAGATCTCATCGAGTGATAAAAAAATCATAAGATTCATACAGTATGTCAATAATGCAAGATATTGAAGGTTTAACAAATCCAAGTATGTTAACAGAAAATAACAATAAATAGAATTGGCTATATTATATTTATAATAATATATATGCTAAATATGTATAACATTTGGTATGCAACATAAATTAATAAAAATATATCGGAATATAATAATAGGTAATTTTTACTTATCGATGCTTATTTACATTCATTTTGCAATTTATTGCAACTTAAATTATTTAGATATATATGGTAAATCGCCACATTATGTATCCCTCCTTATTATGATTTGTGACAGACAAAAAAAATTACGAAGATATAGTATATATAAATAACATGAAATAACTGTTTTAATCTTCAACATCAAACAGATGTGCATATTAATAGATTGTTTGCAGAATTGTGTTGATTTTTCTTGGCTTATAGTATATATACGCTCTATATCTTATCTATGATTCTCTTAATGTCTATAAGATGAAGGCAAGTTTGCCAAACACATATCTATCACACTCACGTTATGAACAGTGCAATATGCGCAATAGTTCCATATTCACGCCTATCAATGTTTGAAAAGAGAAAACCTGTGTAACGGATAGAAGACAACGGAAACACAGCAAAGCTTTGCCTGATATCACTATATGTATTGAGAAATAACATTTATCACTAATATATCCCGCGTCCAATAGAGTGACAAACATAACAAAACAAAGACATAAAGAAAACTAAAAACCTAAGTTAATATTGAAGAAGATGCCAACATATAACGAAAATAGTTCAGATATAATGAGCATATGAATTTACCTCCAGAATTATTTATGTGTAGATCCTGGACCAGATTGGCCCTATGCAATAGCCAGCGTTTTTAAACATAATCTATCACTGGGCCTGTAGCGTGACTTTGTCATTATCCTTAAATCTTCACTTTCTATAGTCATTTAGTTGTCCTCTGTTATTATCACATATGTGTACTCTACGGCTTACATGAGGTAGTGGATAGTAAGCGACATTAAAAACTTGAAACCATATGATAGAGGTGAATTAGAAGTGGTAGAGTTCACGAGCAAAGAGAATGGATCGTACTAGGCTTATCTCACATGAAGACATAGGATACGAGGCCGTCCACCGCAACCAAGTTAAAGGTGAGCGATGTAATTTGTCTGTGTCCGAAAGCCCACACTTAACTAAATTGTTAAATCATCAGCCTCCAATATCACCATGATATATAAGTTTATATTATATTCATATTATTATAAGTTATCTAATAGAACAAGACGATTATAACATCGCAATTATGAAGAGATAAAAAACTGAAAGAGTGGTTCAAGCTATATTGATGCGATTAGTCTAGGACGAAACGTAACCAACATACTTGGTGATTTTTATTATGCAATGTACGAAAGCTATTAGGGAATATGAGCAAAATAGAAAATAATGGTGAATAATAGTAATATAATATTGCTAGGTGGTTATCCAAAATTTTAATTATTAGATATTAATCAATTTTACAAATTATTTGTAATTTGATGACAAAAGGATAAGTGTACTTTATGAATCTGTAGGAAGAGTACTGGACGCCAATTCCAACATATCCCAAGGCATTTGCGTAGTTAAATTAATAAGGCATACTGTAAACAATCATGGCATCGTTAGGAGAATCAAAGGCGCAGTATATCAAGTACTAAGAAACAATAATCTTGATGGAAATTGCCATAACGCGAATTCCCCCACAAACTCCAACCAAAAAAAAAAATGAAAACCCCAAACACTAATTTTTAGATAAAGTATATGCAAGTGTCCATGTATGAACCATGATATAATTACCAAGGATCATTAGTGTACCGGATGACCTGGTTTTCTGTGAAATTAAAACAAACCACGAATATAAATAATAATATTAATTATATAACAAAAACATTAAGGTACGTTTAGTATTGCGAAATGACTAATGCCTATTAATAAAGAATTACAAAATTTAATTCCCCGTGATTTATCTCATATAATTAATCCATGTGGTATCAACATAAACTCAAAGTCATGAGGGTTTGTCCAGATGGTCTCTCATCCCCTCT
>FXXK01000351.1:110059-123082 GCA_900184695.1 Betula pendula
GAAAAGGATCCTTTCCATTTCAATTATCCTGAGCCCAAAAAATTAAAATAAAAACAGGTAGCGTCAGCATCTTAATCATGATGGGAATGTTCGTTACTTTTGATCAAAGATTCATTGATAAAATGGAGACGACTTGACTTTTTATTTTTTTTGTAAGTAAAAAAAACAAAGAGGACAAAACAGTAACATCAGGATGTGAATGTTCATTACTTTTGATAAAAGATTCCTTGATAAAACGGAGACGACTTGACTTGGAGTGAGATAAAAACAAGTATAACATACTGATAGTTTGTAATTAAGATTGGGTTGAGATAACTTGACTAAGTCAGATTAGGACAAGCTGAATTAAGTCAGATTAGGACAAACTTGACTATTTGTGGTGAACGATATTTTATTAGTTTTTTTTTTTATAATTACATTTATTATTTTTATTTCGTGATTTGTTTTATTTCTCAGAAAATCAAAGAATTCAGAAGTGAAAAAACCTGGCTGGCCAGGTCATCACATAATGATTCTGGAATTAATCATTGTCATGGACATTGCTTATACTTTTCTAAAAATGTTTTAGGTTTTCAATTTTTTTTTTTTTTTTTGGGTGTGGGGAACGGGAAGTGTTTTCCATCAAATATTGTTTCTTGAACCCTGATTCTCCCTTTCAATTCCCAACTCCTGATTTACTTGGAAGGTTTGGTTGTTGCCTTGTTGGAATCGGCGTCCAGACCTCCTAATTATCTCTTTACAATTAATTTAAAAAAGGAAATATTACCATATTTATCGGTATTTTTATTTTATTTTTTTATTTTTTAAAATTATTATTAAACTTATATGAAATTTATAAATTTAATAATAATTTTAAAAGTAAAAAAAACGAGAGAGAATAACAACAGAAAAAAATTATAACATTTCTTTATTTGAAAGGTCTCGTTGCTAAACGACCGGGTTGGGGTCAATGGAAGAAGTCTTGACTTATGACACGTCTCAAAGGACGAGGAGATCGCCTCAAACTCAAAGATATTATATTAGGCAATCTCATATTCCACGAAGGGGAAAATTTAAAACCCCAACCCACGCTACTTAGGACCACATGCGCGCATCTCAGTCTCTCAGGAAAGGAAATTCACGTAATCAAGGTGTGAAACTTCTATCGGACTACCTAAATCTGATACCCAATGCAACAGGTTAAGTGTTTATATTGACGGATGAGAGGGAGACAGCGAGAAGATCAACGGCTGATATCAGATCGGAGGAGCACTAAACAGAGTACATATATTTAAGAGAAATCAGGATAGGATCTTGTAATTTTAATCATTTTGATTTTAAAACCTAAATTTTCGATTTGATATACAATTTAGATTCACTCAAAATTCGAGTTCTTCTTACTCTAGGACCAAAACAGACAAAAAAATTCAAACCTGAATTTCCTATATTTATATACACCAATCGAGTTCTTCTTAATCTGATGACTCAAAAAATTATTATTATTAGTTTCATGCCATCTGATAAAGATGCATAACGAATATATATAGTAGGGACCAAACAAGTATCTTGTTTTCATGCATAGCGAATATATAGTAGGGATAAAAACAAGATACTTGTTTTTATCTCGCCTCAAGTCGTCTCCGTGGGATATGGGTTCTTTGATAGGAAGTAATGAACATTCACAATATGATTAAGATGCTGATGTTACTGTTTGGTCCCTGCTATAGTGCTATATATATTCGCTAATTGACTAGGAAGTGAGATAAGAAAAAGCACAAAGGAAGGAGTGGCGGAGATTAGAATAGTTTTTGATGGGTATGGTCCACTACCACTGCATGGACTCATCGGGAGTCAAGAGCCAAAATTTTAAACTTGGGGAGGCCAAAGTAAAGATAAGAAAGTTGTTAGGGCCATACAAGAAATATAAAGAAAACTTTTTTTATTTTTATTTTTAAACATTGATCTTCTGTGGTTCTGCCCTTAACTTTTGGTTTTAGAAGGTGTTGCCACATACAGGGTCTTGTATGGAATGACAGCAATATCGTTTTTATTATAATTATAATTAGGATTAAATATATTTAAGCCCTTTCAAGAACTACCAGTCATTTTTAAAAAAATCTCACGGACGGATCATAAGTGTAACATTTAGATACATCAAACTATAATTTTGTTAGAATTAAGCCACTTTTCTGTTATTCTTTCAAAAATATCCTTATTTTCTTTATTAAAAAAAATAAAAAATTTATTAAAAAATCAAAATTTTGTTTGTTTAATTTTTTTATTATTATTATTTCTTTATAAAATCGAAGAATTCTTTTTTAAAAATAAAAATCAAAATCAAATAGGAAAAGGAAACAAGGGGAGAAATCAAAGAATTCAAAAGCGAAAGAACAGTTCTTAAAAATTCTCAATTAGTACATATAACAGAAAATAGTTTTCGAAGGCTTTCTCAAAACGGGTCCTAGTTTGGGTATGTAACGCACAACACTATTCTACTTCTTCTTGTTCAAAAGACCAAAAATATTTTCTTATTGTAACTCTAAATTTTTATGTTATCGTATAATCACACATAGCGAATATCATGTTACCGGATGGTAGGACCAAACAATAACAACAACATTTTAATCATAATGTGACTGCTCGTTACTTCTCGTCTAAGATCCCTTGATGGGGCCATGGGGGAGGCAACTTGACCAAAGCTTTCCATTGCATCATATCAACTCAGTGAGAGGCCAAGGTAAAGATGAGAAAGAAATTAACCTAGACTTATTGGCGCCATACGATAAATAACCAAAGATTTGGGGAGGGCATCTGTATTCTTTTTCTAAAGTACACTAAAATACAAGGCTCTAACTTAAGATTGTCAAAAGTTTGATGGGGCCATGGGAACTCCACTCCGAATATTTTACATGCACTACCCTTGCAGTTGAGTCTATAAAAGCTCGTAATAACATTCACTTCCAGGTATGCTTATCTAAGAGCTAAACAATATTCAGTACAACATATTATGGCTTTCTCACCTTCTTTGTTTGCCTTCATCCGCTTTCTTGTTTTACTGTCCTTGTTTTATGTTACATTTTCTTCATCTTTTGGTTTTGTGCAGCCATTGTGCCATGATGATGAGAGCTTTGCCTTGTTGAAATTCAAGGAAAGCTTTACCATCAATCAGTCTGCATCTGATGATCCCTCCGCTTATCCGAAGGTTTCGTTGTGGAAGCTTGAAAGCGGCGATTGTTGTAGGTGGTATGGTGTCGAGTGCAATGAGGACACGGGTCATGTGATCAGTCTCGACCTCAGCAGTAGCTGTCTTTATGGCTCTATCAACTCCACTAGCAGTCTCTTCCAGCTTGTTCACCTTCATAGCCTTAATCTTGCCGACAATCACTTTAATTATTCTCGTATCCCAACTGCTTTTAGACAGCTTTCGAGGCTAACAAACCTCAATCTCTCTTACTCTGCATTTTCTGGTCAAATCACTTCAGAAATTTTAAACTCCTCTAACTTAATTTCCCTAGATCTCTCAAGGAATACATTGAAGCTCCAAAAGCCCGGCCTTAGAAGTATAGCTCAGAAGTTCACAAACTTGAAAGAATTACATCTTAGTGGGGTTGACATATCATCTACTATACCCAATATCTTGGCAAACTTATCTTCTTTAACATCTTTGTTTCTAAGAGAATGTGGCTTGCATGGTGAGTTTCCTATTGAAATTTTCCATCTACCCAATCTTCTGTCACTTAGTGTAGGAGACAATACATATCTCACTGGAAGTATGCCAGATTTTAACAGAAGCAGCCCCCTTGAATTTCTACAACTTTATAGAACAAGTTTCTCTGGTGAGTTACCGGATTCAATTGGTAACCTCAAGCCCTTAAAATACTTTTTGGCTGCCTATTGCAATTTTTCTGGACTAGTACCGTCTTCACTTGGTAACCTTACACAACTAATCGACCTAGAACTAGCATATAATGGGTTGCATGGTTCAATTCCACAGTCAATATCTAGGCTTGTAAGTCTTGAAAATTTCAATGTAGCTTATAATCACTTGAGTGGCAGGGTGGAATTTGACTTGTTTTTGAAACTCAAAAATCTCTCTTGGCTCCAACTATCTGGTAACAATATTTCAATATTACTTACAAAGCCAAGTACCAACGCTACTTTTCCAAAATTTGATATATTAACTCTAGGTTCCTGTGACTTAAGTGAGTTCCCAGATTTTCTAAGGAACCAAGATGAGTTGGGGTTTTTGGATCTTTCTCACAACAAAATTCAAGGAAAAATCCCAAAATGGATGTGGAATTTAAGTAAAGAAACACTATGGAGTTTGGAGTTGGGTTTTAACTATCTAACTAGTTTTGATCAACTTTTAGTTTCTCTCCCCTGGACTAATCTACGTGTTCTGAAGCTTGATTCTAACAAGCTTCGAGGGTCACTCCCAATCCCACCACCTTCCATCATTTGGTATTCAGTCTCAAACAACACATTGATCGGAGAAATCTCACAGTTGATTTGCAATCTAAGTGCAATTGTTGTTCTTGATTTGTCAATCAATTACTTGAGTGGCTCGCTTCCGCAATGTTTAGGCAACCTGAATGATTCTCTCTTAGTTCTAAATCTACATGACAATAACTTCCATGGAACTATTCTCGGAACATTCGCAAAAGGAAACAAATTGAGGATGATTGATTTTAGCCAAAATCAATTACAGGGGCGTCTACCGAGATCATTGGCCAATTGTACCATGCTTGAAGCTCTTAATCTGGGACACAATCAGATAAATGATACTTTCCCTTCTTGGCTGGGCATTCTTCCAAAGTTAAGGGTTCTCATTTTGCGATCTAATGGAATTTATGGTACAATGGAAAATTGTAATAGCAGTTTTGATTTCCCAATCATACGCATCATTGACCTCTCAAACAACAACATTACTGGTAAGTTGCCCTCTCAATACTTCCAAACTTGGAAAGCCATGCAAATCGTTGATGTTAAAGGTCTTATGTATATGCAAGCAAATGAAAGTTTCACAATACCAGGAATTACATGGTCTAACTACTTCTCTTACTCAATGACCTTTACTTACAAAGGCGTAGAGAGAGTATACGAAAAAATCTCAGATGTCTTCGTAGCTATTGATTTCTCAAGCAATAGATTTGAAGAAGAAATTCCAGAAGTTGTGGGGTATCTAAAAGGACTTCAATTGCTCAACCTTTCCAACAACTTTCTCACAGGTCCTATCCCTTCTTCCTTGGTGAACTTAACAGAGGTAGAAGTATTGGACTTTGCTCAAAACAAGTTGTCTGGTGTGATCCCTCTGCAACTCTCGCAACTCACTTTTCTCGCATTCTTTAATGTCTCCCATAATCATCTTACGGGACTTATACCACATGGGAATCAGTTTAACACATTTTCAAGCAGTTCGTTCAGTGATAATCCTAAATTATGCGGAAGCCCTTTGCCAAAGAAATGCGAAAATTCAGAAGACTCACCACCTCCACCTTCAACATTTGAAGAGAATCAAAACTCATCATCTTCATTTGAATTCGGTTGGAAAGTAGTTGTGATGGGATATGGTTGTGGATTCATAGTTGGACTCGTTGTTGGGCGAATTGTGTTCACAAAGAAGCATGATTGGGTTATGAAGACTTTTGCAATCAGAAAGCCAATGCGTAGAAGGGTGAATTGGAGAGGATATAGAAATTAAATTTAGTCAACTAAGGTGTTTCCCTAGCCGTTAGTAGCACTAAATTGGCTTTTCCTTTTTTCCTTTAGGGGTTTGGAGGGCCAATGGCTAGCATGATTGTACTGGAGGAATCGGTTGCCCGCACAAATATGAAATACAATAAGTTTATATTGTACCTTTTTCTCTACTTTTATGGTCTAAGATCATGTTTGACATAAAGATTATGGGCCAAAAATTGCTATTTTATTTCTCAAAACCAATTAACAATAAGAAAAAAAAAATTGCAATTTAAAACTAACATTGCCAATAAGGAGGTTAGTTTCCCTGAGTTTCTTATAATGGAACGAGCTTTGTCATTCATAGAAGCGCATCTAGAGGAAGCCATTTGAATTCCATATCTGCGATACCGTGTGTGTTCGTGTGAGAGCTCCGAATTTGGAATGCTAGGCCTTGTAGTTTGTGGGTTGTTATGGGCCGCTTTTGGACAATCAATATAATATGGGCTTCGGGCATTGGGCAAAACTAGGCCTTGTTCCTATTCTACTGTGCTTGTGTCTCAGCACAATATCTTTTCACCTTTTTTTTTAAAAAAAAGTTTCATGTACTTTTTTCTTTCACAACTTATAAAACAAGTTCCTTTAAAAAAAAATAAAATAAATTTTTTTCCTTTTTTTTTTTTTTTTTTTTTTTGAAAGTTCCTTTGTGTTAATCACACAGTTCACACGTAATGACGTTGTTCTAAACTAAAGGTCCTTTTACTAATATTTTGTCGTTAGTATAGCATTTGATCAAGTCTTTTTCTCTTTGAAATGGGATTATGGAATTCAAGATCATAACTAAAAGTCTAAGATGTATGATACACGATTTTTTTTTCTTTTATTTTTGCAAAAAATAATCACAACATATATATTTCTACTACTTATTGGAATTCTTCGTTTTAATCAAATGCACTCATTATTATCCTCTGTTTGAATTTTCTCCAGACCATTCGGGCGGACATCTTCTAAACAAGAGAAAATTTGTTACCTCCATTACTATTCAAATAATAAATTATTTAGTGATTTGTTGGCTAGTCCTCTTCAATGAAAATTTTCTTCACCATTTTAATCAATTTTAGTTCAGAGTCATGCCCATATAGTTGTTTAATAGCTAGTTGACTTTAAACATTAACATCTGCGACTTCCTACTTAAATTTTCAGTGAATCATTATTCAAGAACCTTTTTTTTTTTCCCCAAATTTCACAAGTCAAAAACATCGATCTAACAATAAACATATTTTAAATTCTTTGAAAAATCAAATTGAATACATTTTTTTTTTTTTAAAAAAAAAAGTTAAAAATTTATTATTATTTTATTGAAAACTAAGGGTATTTTAAGGAAAAAGTTTTGAAAATGGGCTTTTTTATACCATTTTGGTAGTTTGTTGGGTCGGAATAGTACACTTGTCATTTCAGGGGGCTCATTCAAAATAGGCTGTCAGTATGGGGGGCTTTTTTATATTTTTCCGTTTTTTTTTCCTTTCAAGTATGGATCATTGGCCAAATTTCATAGGTAATATATAAATGTAAGAATCAACAGACATGGTGTTCTCTTTGATCTGTCCTTTAGAAATCTTCCAATCATCAAATACATCTTGAAGAAGATTTATAAAAAAAAATAAATAAAGAAAAAATAAAAATCATAATCAAAAGTCATTTCCTAAAAGATGCACTCCTCTCAGAAAATGACTCTTCTAAAAAGCATAAACTGTTCTCAGGCATCTTTCGCCACATACCACAACCAAAGCATCTATGAAATACATATGTGTCAACTGTCAACGATGTAAGGTCTGGCAGCCATGCAACCAAAATCTATACATGGACGTTCAGATGAATCAGATCGATCGAACCATCTGATCTAATGCAGACCAACCATTACCAGGCCATGACCATCTTCCTTAATCTTCATTGATGATGATGCACCCTCGTATACATCGAAGCAGTACTCTTCCATGTACAAACGTTAAAAACCATGCACTCCTCTCAGAAAATAAGTGCCACATACCCTAACTGAAAAGATTATGTGTTTACGAAATAGCGTTGTGCAGCCATGCAACAAGTAAAGAACAAAAGTCTCATTCGCCTTTTACCCCTATAAATACCACCCCACCCAAGCCCCCCATCATCACCATAGCAGATAGGTAATCACTCCACTATGGCTTACTCTTCTTTGCTCTCTCTGAGCCTTTGCTTTCTCGTTCTCTTCCATGGTTGCTTTGCTCAGATAGAGCAAGTTACAGGGCGAACCCAGCGGCAGCGGCAGCAACGGTGGGGAGTTGTGCGCGCCGCTGGGTTCCTGCTACTTGCTCTATCTGAGCAAAGCAACATGGAAGGACGAAAGCAAATGCTCAGAGAGGCAAAAAGAGTAAGCCATGTGGAAGTGTTACTATTGCTATGGTATGCATGGGGGCTTGGTGGGGTGGTTTTATAGGGTAAAGGCGATGATTTTGTTTTACTTGTTGCATGGCTGACCCCCACACGTTTTGTAAACACATAATCTTTCATTAGGGTATGTGGCACTATTTTTCTGAGAGGAGTGCATGGTTTTTAAGTTTGTCATGGAAGGTATGCTTCGAGTATCGAGGGTGCATTATCATCAATGAAGTTAAGGAAGATGGTCATGGCCCGTAATGGTTGTGCCTTAGATCAGATGGTTCGTGATCTGATTCTCTGGAACGTTCCTGTTATGATTTTGGTTGCATGGTGCCGACCTGATCATCGTTGACAGTCGAAATATGTTTTCATAGATGTTTGGTTGTGGTATGTGGCAAGATGCCTGGAACAGTTTTGCTTTTGAGCTTCTTCTGAGAGAGTGCATTTTGGGAAATGTTGATTATGATCTTTTATTTTTTTTTTTTTATTTTTTTTATAACACTTCTTCAGTGATATTTGATGATTGGGACTTTCTAAGGCAGACACGAGCAACCCATGTTGTTGATTCTGCTTTATATATTACCTTATGAAATTTGGCCAATTATCCATCTTGAAAGGAAAATAAAGGGAATATAAAAAAAGCCCCCCCCATTGCGCCTATTTTGAATTAGCCCCTGAATGACAAGTGTACTATTCGACCACAATACAAAATTGTATAAAGCCTTTTCAAAACTTTTCCTAAAATACCTTGTTTTCATAACATATAATAATTTTAACTTTTTTTTTCCCATAATATTCGAAACCCACATATTCGAATGGAATTCCCCGGTTACTGTAGCGGTACCCTCCTGCGACGTTTCCTGGGTCTTCTCCTTCTCCCACCCTCTCTTGCAGAGATCCTGTGTCGGGAGGAGACGAGCTCACGAAGGGTTCTTTTGGACCAACTTGTTTCGCGAACCACCACTACGATACCCGACCCCATCGCGGTTGGATTTTTTCAGCAGGACCGACCTTCGGTTTCTGTCCGCACTTTCTGAGCGATGGTACGCGTTTCTGTACAAGACCTTCGTATTGTTCACGTCATCGTCGTCGAAAGCGGTCTGTGTTCCCTAGACGCGCCGAGAGGATGCCGCCAGCCCGTACTGCGGAACATCGCCAGATGAAGGGCCGGTGCTTTCGGAGCCATGGCGAAGAGGAGGAACGGGCATTGTCGCTGAACGGCTACGACGACGATGGGCCAACATATGTTTCCTCTAGGCTCGTCGCAGAGGCTCGGTGGTGTTTCCGTGTGTGCCCAAAGAACGTTTCTGTCTCGAGGGTCGGGCCAATTTTTTTTTATTTTAAAAAAAAGTAAGTTTATTATTATTTATTGAACATAAAAGGTATTTTGGAAAAAGTTTTGAAAGATTTTTATTACATTTGGTAGTTTTTGGGTCGGCATACACTTGGTCATTATTGGGCTCATAAATAGTGTCCAGTTATTGTGGTTTTCTATTTTCCAAAACAACTTATCTGATCAAGTTTAGTGTATGGTCGATTGAATGAAAGAAGATAAACACGTTCTCTCCGCCACAGTGGATGGGCGTCTGCGAGGAGCGGAGGGTGCGTGGAGAGGGGAAGACGCGGAACGGTCGGAGGAGGAGTGCGGCGGTGACAGTTAGCCGGTGATCTCTTTAATTATGGGTTGGAATTTTATTAGTTGGGAAAAAAAGTTAAAATTTATTTTTTTATTGAAAACTAGGGGTATTTTAGAAGTTTTTGCAAATGGGCTTTTTATATACATTTTGGCTTCGTTTGTTGGGTCGAATTTACTTGTATTTCGGGGGTCATTAAATCGAGGGCTGTCAGACTATGGGGGCTTTTTATATATTTTTCCGGTTTTTTTTTCCTTTCATATGGATCATTGGCCAATTTTCATAAGGTTGAATATTAATGTAGTCAACCAGACATTGGGTGTTTATCTTTGATCTGTCCTTTAGAATCTTCCAATCATCAAATAATCTTGAGAAGATTTATAAAAAATATAAAGAAAAATAAAACATCATAAATCAAAAGCTCATTTTCCTAAAATGATGGCACTTCCTCTTCGGGACAATGATCTTCCTAAAACGCTTAACTGTTTCAGGCCATCTTTCGCCACATACCACAACCAAAGCATCTATGAAACTTTACATATGTGTCAACTGTCACACGATGTAAGGTTCTGGCAGCCATGCAACAAAACTTTACGATGGACGTTCAGATGAATCATCGATCGAACCATCTCGATCTTAATGCGAACCAACCATTACCAGGCCTATGGCCATCTTCCTTAATCCTTCATTCATTAGATGGATGATGGCACCCTCGTAATCCATCGAAGCAGTATCTCTTTTCCATGTACAAACGTTTAAATAACCAATGCCACTCCTCTCAGAAAATAAGTGGCCACATACCTAACTGGTTATGTGTTTACGGAAATAAGCGTTGCTGCCAGCCATGCCACAGTAAGACAAAAGTCTCATTCGTGCCTTTTACTTTTCCTTTAAATACACCCCACAGGCCCCCTCACTCACCTCTGCGATAGGTAATCACTTTCCCTTATGCTTCATCTTCCTTTGCTGCTCTTCTGAGCATATTGCTTTCTCGGTATCTCTTCCATGGTTGCTTTGCTCAGATGAGCAAGTTCAGGCGAACCCAGCGGCAGCGGATCAACGGCTCCCAGACGGAGTGCCGCATCGGACAAACTTGGAACGTCTTCAAACCCTCTTGAGAGGTTCGAGTCGGAGGCCGGTGTCACCGATAACTGCGGACCAGAAACGATCACAGTTCCAGTGTTGCGGGTGGCTCTCGTTCTGCCTACATCATCCAAAACAGTTAGAGCCTATTGTGCCATGCATTCTAATGCGCTCAGGCTCATCTATGTGTCCAAGGCCGCATAGCACTATTACCACTTTTCAAAATTAATTTATCATTTAATTATGTATCTTACACCTTATTGCTACTTGTATGGCATGCAGGTAAGCGTGTTTCAGGGACGGCTGCATATCCAGGTTGTCCTGGAGACGTTCCAATCGGTTTTCTTTCGTCGCAGGGCAACGGAGGAGTCGGAGATACAGAAAGTAACAGGACCTAGCATTCCAGAAGGTTCGACAAATCTCTTCTCGGGGATTGGTTGACATCATTGCCTGGTGCGCCGGAGGTGGCTCATTGGATCTATAATGACGGCGATTCCAGTTTGTTTTGGTCTCCCTCGAACTTCCAATCAGGCCACCCAACCTCGGCGAGACGCAGGGGTCAGCTACTGAACTTAAATATGCATGCATCGCCATGCTCTTCTTTGAGGTTGTTTCTTATTTTATTGATTTCTGATTTCAGAAATTTACCTCGGTGGGACCACACCAACAACAACCACAAGGCGAGAGTCAGAGGCCGAGCGTAGCGGAGCAGGCGCGGAGCCCGAGTGGAGAGGCAGCCGCAATTGGCAGAAGCATCTTCATGCTTCGACGAGGAGTTCTGGCAGCTTCTTTATCATATTGAGAACGGCTGGCGAGGAGCTCAGAGCGAGATGATCGGGGGGAAAAATCTCGTGGTCGTTAGGACGGCTGTCGGAGTGCCTAGGCCCAGCCTGATGAGCAGCGAAGAGGGAGGACGATTGAGGCGGGCAATGGGGCTTGAGGAAACCTTCTGCTCTCTCAGGGCTTCCAAACACAACATTGTGACCTCGACGAGCTGAGTGTACAACCCAGTGAGCGGTCGCATCAGCAGGTCAAGCCTCAACCCTCCCCATCCTTTAGGTACCTCCATCAGCTGATTGAAGGGGTGTCCTCTACTCAAGGTAAGAGAAGAAGGTGTTTCATTTTTCTGCCTTTTTCTTTAATTATTTGGTTAATTGATTTGTTGAAATTTAACTTTGTTTCAATGCAGAATGCATCTTCGCACCGCCTACACTTGACAGCCACGCTGTGACTTATTATGGGTTCAAATTATTTTTTATATGGGATTCAGGGGCAACGGCAGGATTCAGGTATGTCAGAGACACCACGTCTCGGGAGCTGTCATCAGGTTCTGACGGTGCAAGACTTCGCCGGTGGATTAGAGGCGGGAATGAACTTCGGTGGGTGGGCCTTTCAAGAAACCGACAACGCCATTTCTAACCAGCTTGCGGAAGGCTGTCGGCCATCGGCACTTCCAGACGGATTGCTCCTAAATCATACGCAATTAAGGAGAAAGAAGTTGAAATATAGCAGGGAGGATTTCGCTGTGTTGAACTCATTGAGGCCAGGAGGAGATGAAACGTGCGTGTATCCCATGTACTTTCAACAGTTATATGTAGAATCCGCGATACCTGCAAACTGGAGTAACTAGCTTATTCTGTGCTTCTATGTTGTACTGTTGTGATTAAAGTAACTGCGAATGGAGTTAAATCTTGAGTAATTAAATATCTCGTTTCCTCTACCCACTATCCAGAATTGTTACTATTGGAATGCTCTGTCCTATATTTTTTGTCTAGGTTTCCTCCTAGAGGAGGAGTCTAGAGAAGACTCGTTAGCTTCTTGGTACTTATGTAATTTTTTTAGGAAAAATTATATGATACTTTATTGATATGCCCTAATAGATCGATCTTGATTTGACATTAAATTCTTGAACTTTCTTAGGTTTCATTTTTTTTCAAATTTAACTATGGGCGTTGTTTAATATATTGAATTTTAAAGTCCTTTAAATGTGTATACGAGTAAAGCAAAGAACTTGAATTATATAATTTAACGACTTTGCACTATTTTATTCCATCATAAAATTAAGTGACTTTGGTGTAGTGATTATCTTGATGCTAAAGGTTCTAGCACCAAAATTTGTTTTCATTTCCAATTTACTAGTGCTAGTGTTATCATAAATCAATTTGAAAATTGCTTTTAAGAACTAAGTTTTTTTGAAGAATATGATTATATACACTCTCCAAATGCATTCTCTCTT
>FXXK01000351.1:147126-193038 GCA_900184695.1 Betula pendula
CATAAAGTTCACCAAATACTCATCAGTTTTCTAATTGAGAAATAAAAAAATACCAGGGGAGGAGATATATCATTGCTGTGTAAAGAGATTACATGTTAAAGAGACACATATCGAACTCTTAGAACATGTTTAATACGCAATATGACTTTTTCATTAGGAAAAAAAAAATAGCTATTACTGAAGATGGAAGAAGGTGAAATAGAATAACTATTCTTATTCCTCAATTTAGTGACAACACATATGCTCTTAGAGCATTCACAGCAGAAGTCCTATATGTTGTTCCCTTGACAAAAGTCACTCACAACAGATACGTTATAGGTTCTTTAAACCCTGTGAATACTACATTGCAACCCAATGCATTTGGTTGTACTGTAGCTTTCCATTGCTTTACTCAAGATATGGTTGTATCATCACCTCCAAAAAAAAGATAAAAGAGGTTCTTACGGAATATCATCACATAGATCTCAGATTCGAAATTTGTTAGGTGTAAACTTTCTCTTAAAGCCAGCCACCCGAACGAAGCCCGCGACTCAACTATTCAATGTTGAGAATGGTGTGAACTAGGCATTTAGACCCAAGATTTAGTCGATCGATCATAAGGCTCTGGCATCCACGCTTAGTAAGCCTTATGGTATACCTCGCAAAAGGTAAAGTAGGATACCTCGTAAAAAAAAAAAAAAACTATTAAAAACTCAAATATCATGCAAGTTTATCATAGTTAAAGTGATACTCTTAATTTTAAAGGAAAAATGTAAAATTGGTCATTGTGGTTAGCTTAAATTACAGATTACTCTATATGGTATAAGAAAAAACTCAGAGGTCCCTATGGTTGGCCAAAATAACAAATCACTCCCTGAAGCAAATTTTCGTCAATCATTTTAACAGAAACCGTTAATTTTCCATGTCAGTCATTTTAACAATAACGTGCCACCCTATTGGTCTGACTACTCTAAGCTAATAGTTTCTATTAAAATGACTTACGAAAATTTGCTTCAGAAAGTTATTTGTTATTTTGGCCAACCACAAGAATCTTTGAGTTTTTTTTTATATTATAAGGAGTGATCTGTAATTTAAGCCAACTACAAGGACCAATTTTACATTTTTTCCAAATTTTAAATATAGAGTATTCGGCAAAGGATAGTCTATCAAAACATAATAAAAGAAACATATTAGACATTAAAATTAGAATATATAGTACTTTAAAGATACTATGTTAATCAAAAGAAAAAAAAAGTGTAAATTATTTTCTCCCATAAACTACTACTCATTTACACATTGTCCCCATAAACTACCAATTGTTACAATCAATCGCCTCAAACTACCATTTTCTTACAAAAAATAACCCGCCGTTCATCAAAATCGTTAAAAGGACCTGGAATGAAAAAAAAAAAAAAAAAAAACCTAAGTTTTAAGTTCAAGTTTTTTTTTTCTTTGTTTTTGAAAAAAATATTTTTATTTAGTTTTTAATTTTTGTATTTTTGGGTATCTTTCCATGTCTAAAAAAGCATATTTCATTTGATTTAACAATCTTAACTAACATATAAGGCTTTTTGTGAAGAAATTGTAGTAATTAAGTGTGACATATGGTAATTTATAGGGGCAATGCGTGAATGAGCGGTAATCTAGAGGGGAAAGGTAATTAACAAATAATAATAATAAAAAAAAAACTAAAAAAACCAGCAGGGCTATAAAACACAGCGCTTGCATATTGCTACCAACACAATCATCATAAAATAAAAATGAAAATTACATATTAATAACCAAATGATTAAACTAGTGAAAGTAGTGCGCAATGTACCATTTTCAGTACTCTAATTTTTGTCATTCTCTTAAATTATCACATATCCTAAAAGTTTAAATAGATAAAAAATAGTTGATTTAATTATTTACTTAATAAAAAAGTTAACCTCTTTTCTCCTATTACCGTTCAATTCTCTTCATTTTTCTCTCACAAAAAATTTAAATATTATTTCACATTTATATTACATCAACCACTTCTTATTATTAGTCAAACAAAAAATTTACAATAAAACTCTTTATCAAACTGCCCGAGATCTAATAGCAAAGTGTTTTTGATAATAATCTTTGTCCGGTGGGACGTTAAAGTGGTTGGATGTGTTGGGTGTCCCAAGTGGGACGGCCAATTGGCCATAATATACAGTTAAAGGGACCTGATCAAGTTTCTTTCATGGCATAGGAATGCTTTAATTAAGATTTTTCAGGTTTGTGACATGCAGGCAGGCAAAGAAAGAAAAATGTATGACCTTATTAATTTCACGTGTAAAGGGTCTCATAATTGGGTCCGTAAAGCCAGCTAGAAAGAGGATGAACATTGCTGTTTCACGAGGAAAAAAATAAGGTGACATATTAGCTTGTAATCTTTACAAGTTGGAAAGGCAAATGTGCATCGCCGACCACACATTGTGGAGTTGGAGGGGGGCAAAAACAAAAGAAATGTGGGGCAGCTAGGGCACCACCTTCACCCCTTCACCTGGTTGGAAGCTTTCTTGGAAATTGAAGAAAAGTTACATAAAGTTTAGTTTGATGGCAACCCTTTATAATCGTTATTTTTTACTTTTTTCTGTATTAAAGGTGAGAGGAAAGGGTATGCTTTAACTTCCATTGAAGGCAGCCTCTGTTTCTAGAAAGGCTTAAGAGCATTTTTAAGAGAGCTTTTAAAAGGCTCATTTTAGTTAAATTTTGTTATTATGAGTATTTTTTGAACTCCAACAAATATTTTAAAATAAAAGTTTTACTAAAATTTGTTACAATAAATTTTCATATTTAAAAGTTACTGTAGCAACTTTTAGACTTAGTATTTTTTTTCTCTCTCTCTCCCTCTATATGCTCTTAGGTTCTAATAAAAAATAATAAAAAAATATTAAAATTAATATTTAAAGAAATAGAAGGTATAGTAGAGAATGTCTGTTGGAATGTTTATAAAAAAATGAGTAGCTAAAATAAAAACTTACACTTTTTCAATAGCTATTTTAGATGCTCTTGCTCAAGACCTCTAAGATCTTTTTAGAAGAATCTTTAGTTTTGAGAAGATAATAAATATTTTAAAATATTAATTAAATAATTTTTTTTATTAATTTAAACTTTTAATATAAATAATCATTTGACGCCAAGTTTCGAAGATGTGCAGATAGAGCTGTGTCTTTAAAATTGCACACAACCTTCGCTTCTTTATTTTTAGATAATGGCATTGTGCGCCAGCTATGAGTTCTTTTAAAAAAAAAAAATAAAAACTTAAATTACTATTCATCTCCTCCTTGTGATTAGGTCGATATAGATTTTATCGTTTTCTTATTATTTTATCCGGAGTAGATTAAATTAATTGATTTTGGTTGGAGGGTTTCAGGAAAAAGAAGAAGACAGAGATTACATGCAAATATCAAACAAATTAAGAACGATATATAATATATGTTATCTCGCAATTGGTTTATCAATTAGCTAGATGTTTACGTGACATTACTTGATCAATTTGACGAGATATATCAATTTAATTCAAACTGTAAGAAAGATTAATATAACTTTCTAAAAATTATAAAAGTTAAGTGTTGTTAGTGTTAAAAATCCCATAATAATTAAAGTGTGGCTCACGTGCTGTATACAGTTTAATTAGACACAAATTAAAATGTTCAATAATTTATTCTAAATAAGAAATTATTTGTAGATTCATAATTGGAATTGATATCTTATTATTTTGTAGGAGAAGTAATTAAGGTAAAAATTTTAATTGAGGGTTTCTAACCTAGTCTATAAATTATAAGGAGTCTATATATTCTATCTATTGCCAAAGGTCTTTGATTCGCTTTAGGGACGTAATTCTAAATTTTTTTTTGCTGTGTATATTGTAATTTTATTTGCTAACAATTAGCCCTAACCAAAAAAATAAATAAAACTGCAATTTCTCATTTTATCAACTATTAATCTCAGTCTACCACACCAAGGTTTGTTGACTAAAGCCACATTAATCCCCCCTTGTCCCCTTTCCCCATTTGATTAGGACAAATAAAAAAATAAAAAATAAAAAAAAAGAAATCTACCACACCACTAATAATTGCGCTTTCCTCTTAGAAAAATAAAACGTGCGCTTTCCAACTCAATAAACTTGGTACCCAAGATTTGCTTTGTAAGCCTGCCGAAAGTGAAGACTGCTTGACTAAGAAAACACTTCCTTCATTTCTTGGCACACAACTATTCCAACGCCATTATTGTTTCCTTTTCTTTTTTATCTATCCAATGCCACCATTGTCCTTAACGAAGAAACCTTTTTTCCTCTCTCCATTGTACTCCGGAGAATGGCATTCTGGTCAATTTACGAAAAAGAAAAAAGAAAACCCAGAGCGAATCAAGCCATCTCCCATAAGAACCAGCCAAAGGTGAGAAATCTTCATTCTCCGGCTTATTCAAAGAAGACAATCATTATCACACAACAATAACAAACCTATCAATGTCTCGCTCGAGCTTTGCAAAGAAGCTTTACCACGCTAAGAAGGCGTGGAAGAGCTTCACCATCACAGTCCAATCCAAGCTCCACAAGCTGAGGACCTCCAAAGCCATAAAAGCCACCACTCGCCGCCTTCTCGCCATGCGCTCCTTCCGCTTCCTTCTCCCCTTCAAACGACACAATCTCAACCAACCCTCCTACCAATTATATGGCCAACAATGCTACAACCAGGTTCATTATAAGAATTTTGCAGCCATACACATAGACGAGCTCTATGATGAGCCCGTCGCAGGGTACTACTCCAAGACTTTGCATGCGCGTGCAGGAACAAGCAAAGGCAAAGAAGTGGTTGGCGAGAAAAGTTTGCCGAGAAAGAGTGAGGGCATATACGGTATTGAGGATGCATGGAAGGCGGTTGTTGCTTCGTCGCCGCATCTTCAAGGAGTGGATGATAGAGCGGAGGAGTTCATCTCCAAGTTTCGTGAAGATATGAAGCTCCAAAAGGAAAGGTCACTTCTTGAGTTCCAGGAGATGTTGGCCCGCGGTACTTAAAATTTGGTTTCATTAATTCTTCCACTTCCATATTTTCTTCTACTTTTCCACTACAATATCGTGAAAGTTATAGTTTTGCAAGGGGCTTGAAGGTTTGAGAGTTTTTCCACAATATTTTTTTTTAATTTTTTTTTTTAATTTTTCCCATGGGGTGATTTTACAATACGGGTATGAAAATGTAAAGGAACTTTGGGTAGTCTAGGACTTCTTGTGTATTCTCATCAATTATTCTTTTTCATATGGCCTTTTTTTGGTGATTTAAGATATACATATATATAACGAGTGGTTTGTTGGGTTCTGAAAAATAAATAAAGATTGTTTGTATTGTGAATTTGTGATGCAAGTATGGTGATTAGCTAGCAAAGGCTTAAAAATTTAGTATACTCTAAATTTGGCTTGGATGCAACTCTGCCTTTTCCAATCAAAAATGAAAAACAATAGCCACGGAAATGAGAAATACATGACTATCTTCGAACAAAGTGACCACATTGAATCCAAGACCACCTAAACATAGATGTCTTTATTGTTAACACTTTCTATTTTCAAAAAAAATATATATTAATTAATAAACAATTTAATATACAAAACACTCAAAACTATTGGACAGATTTGTAGACACATTTATGTCACATCATAATACTTTTTTTAAAGAAGAAAAAAACAGAAAATACCCTCTAAGAAGTATAAACAAGAGGAAGCCGACTTCAACTTTTTCTTTAATGGCAGAGGCTGCAGAGCAAATAGGCTTTACGCAACAACTAATATTTTTGTAAATTAAATATCAGTAATTCAAAATAAAAGAGGACTTTATTTGATTATTACTTCCTAAAACACCCAAAGACTTCACAAGAGCAATTTGTAAAGGATTTTTTTTTTTTTTTTAAGGCAATTTGTAAAGGATTGGCATAATGCTGGAAGCTCCCTGAAAATCTCGCCAAAGATATCATCCTTAAAAATACTGAGGTCGCAACATATCACCCTTGTGGATAATGTGTTGAGTGAAAGTTTCGTTAATTCGTTCGTGAACAAAGTGCTTAATTCTCCAAAAAGGAACCACTCCTGAACCGCACAAAGAAAAGCTGTACTATTATATTTTTTTTCTCTTTCATGTTCTGATTCAGTAGTATATTATCAGTCTCGCTCACCAATTACACCAAGTTCTTTTAAAACACAACGGCCATGAAAATAATGACAGCACTCTCTATGATCTCCTCGTTCTACATATATGCACATCAAACAATAATCATAACAAATAGTTCATAAAGCCCTGAGAATTTAAGTGGTCTGAGTTCACAGAATCCAAGCTTATAAGGCAAGATAGGGACAGGATTAGTGCAGAAAATCCTTCATGGGATCATCACCATGTATCTTTTTTATCCGATATGCCTCCATCTCCTCAGCAGTAACCTACAAAAGGCATTACATGATGTGAAAACATAATAGAATATTAACCACAGCTAAGACTTCATTATAATGGATTAACCACAGTACACCATAATAAAATATCATACCTCATCATTCCATCTAACATTATACTTGCGCTTTCTTTCATCCTTCTCTTCCTTCTTCCTTTCGACCTCCTGGCCAAACAGGACATGTGTAAGCAATTACATTTTTTTAAAAAAAAAAAACAGAAAAATCAATACAAGCAACCATATTCCACCTTTTTAAGGGCGTCAGCAAGTCGTTTTTGATCAAGGACCAAGCCATCGGGTACATCAGTTCCCCAAGTGGCAAGCCTTTTCTCCTCTGCTGCAGCAAGTGTCTCTGCATTGAAGTTGAAGATCCAATCAGAATAGGAATGCAAGCATCTATCAAAATGAAAGGGTCGTTGCAAATTAAATTCTTAAACATAACATAAACGAAAATCACTTAAACACAGATACATAAAAGGAACTAAACATGCTGAAAAGTGAAATTAACTTTGAAATTGAATGAGACAACAGTACAGCCAGATGGACTCTCAATGAAATAAAGGAAGTTTCTGAAATCAAACACATAAGACAAATAATGTTAACTTCAAGAAAATAAAGGAAACGGCCGAAATCAAACACCAAAAAAAAAAATGTAAACTTTTTCAAGGTAGAAATGGCATTTAGGAAGAAGGGAATAGGCAGTATTCAGAAATTATAAAATTAAGAGTACTAACCATCGGCCGCTGCTTTGCGATCAATGTTAGCCTTCATTAGTTCTGTTGCAGCTTCAGCAGCCTCAATTCCAGCCACACCAGTGCAATAACTGTTCCGTACTGTTTGCTTACAGCACTTGTACCCCCATTGGTGATCCTTCCACCATGAACCCCAAACACTTGTGTGGTTATTAATGTACACATCCTCCTCATACTTACTTTTAGGAAGAGATGTCTCCTTCAAAAAAGAACCAGGAAAAAAATAAGTTAAAATCCTCCTTTCACATGCATCTAACAAAATAATTTGAAAAAGAAAACCAATGAAGAAATGTTTCATTATTTTGTAAATTCACAATTCAAATGAGCTACAACACTAAATGCCGGATCAAAGTTGATCACCATACAGAAAGTACAATCTAATGCACAGGAGCAGAAAGCAATTTGCGCACTGTTTCCCACTCATTAATGTGTAAACAATGCAACTAAGAACTCAAACATTGACAATAATTCAAACACACAGTCTAGTTTCTCAACCTCATCTCAACTCCTAACAGACAAATCTATACACCATGTTTATAAAATTTCATTGCCCGCATCCCCCAGCAATTCCTTGTTCCTTTTTCCCTCCAAAAAGTGAACTCAAAAAAGTTATTGACCCGTCCCAAAACTAAATTACAAATTACTAGACAAGGATGAAAGACGATAAAATTGTGAATACAAATCATGCTATGCGAAAAAATTATTGAGTGTAACACTGCTATATGGTTGAAAATTTCCACAAGCCAATCCCAGAAGGATGGGCTAAAGCTTTATTGAATGAAATTATAAAATAAGATTTAATACTAAAGTCACGCTATGGCAAAAACCCAGAACAAGATGGAATTTTAAGAATGAGCTTAACTGATATGATACCAGGCCTTTTATAACTCTGCCAGCACGATCATATTCAACTTGTCTCTCAGTCTGTCCCAAAAGAAGCTCCTTTGGGAGTTCTTCAGTTGCAGCATTGCCATACTTCTCCATCATGGCTTCTTTCATTTGTGACTTCAATTTCTCCTTAATGATCTTATAATTTTTATAAAGCAATTCAGCTTGGGATGGAGCTGCTTGCATGTGGATATCTTGGCCTTTTTCAAATGCTTCCCAGGCATGAATATTGAGTTGCTTGAACTCCAAAGCTTGCCCACTCACTCTATATTGGTTATCTCCCTGTGACAACAACATGTCAAAATCATGTACTTTTAGCAGATACGCGAGTGAAAAAAAAAAAAAAATTAACATAATATCTCCAATATCCAAGGCACTCACTCCATAGAACTTCTCATTCGGGTCAGCATCAGGAAGTGGATCTTCTCGCATGGACCGAGTTTTGGGATCATAGTATGCAGAATTGACATCAAGATTCAGAAGATATTTAGCTATGTCCTCTCGAATACGCAAATTTCTGAAACAAAAGGAGTAAGAATAAAAATTATGACGCACAACGATTACATCATCTTGCATAGGAAGGCTATAGACAAATGAACAAAATAGGTTAACAAAGAGATATATAACACAGCAAACAATATACACACCTAACAGTTCCTGTGCTTCCACCACCTGTAGTACGAACACGCTTCTCAACCTTTGCAAAGTCCATTTGTTTGCTTTCATCAACCTTGGCCTCATCAACCTTCAGGGCATCTTCATCATCATCTCCCTCACTATCATTGCCTTCCCCATTCTGCTTATTGTTTTTCTCCTCTAATTTTTTCAGCTGCTGTTCTTTCAGGTACTTCCTTCGAGCCTCGTCCCTTGCCTCATATCTCTCAATGACGCGAGAATAGGTTGCTGCATCATAACCATTCCATCGATCTCGTTTTCCATCATAATCCAGTTCAAATGTCTCTATCTTTTCATCAGGTGCAATGTGCATGTTAGTCCATTTTGCTCCTTTCATACGAGGCCTCTCCACGCATGCTTTCGCATTATGTGTCATTGCCCCACAGCTGTGACAAGAAGATATAAACACAAGTCAATCATTTATCACAGCTTTGCTGACATTATATGCTATAGAATTTGGGCGAAACAGCATACTGCAAGAATTTTCTTTTCACATATCACAAGTTCGGATCATAAACCACAATAACTCTAAAGTTTGTCCCAAGCATGATAATGTGACCACAGAAATACAAACAAACTAAAAAAGTTTAATATCTCATGTCCAGATGTGATTCCATAGCTCAAGCATGCATATTAGCACATAGGTAGAGCCACCTTGGCTTTTAAAGTTTATCAACGAAAAAAATAAAAAGGAATAAAACTGCCCTATGAGTTCCTACATTTGCTAGAGACCTTATTTTATTTGATATGGGACTAAAGAAGGTGTTACTAAAGCCATAATTCAGCCAATCAAGAGGGAAAGAAGTCCTCCTATTGTTGAAGTCCAGTTGTCAAATGACTCAGATTCATAATAAAGTAGATAAAACTAAGTAGATATCCTCAAAAGATGAATTTGTGACTCATAGTTTTATAATTTATACATCTGACTCTTGTACTCACCTAAAGAAACACAGAGCGAGAGGGGGCGTACATGACAAGGAAACTAGAGTGAACAACTCAATTATCATGTCAGGTTCAAAAAATAAACTGAAGGAAAAAAAGAAAAGCATCAGAATAACAAAATGATAATGGGTCTGTTCAGTTCTAGTAAGCACTGAATAGTAAGCCCCAAGAACAGTAAGTGGTCTGGCAAAACCTGAACAAATACTCATGGGAGGGGGAAAAAGGATTTTCTGCATGTTTAGCACTCAATGAACATAATGCCCAATTCCATGCCCATTGAAAATGTCAAGAGCTGGAGACCTGTACTTTTACAAGGAAGAAGATCCTCTCCCTTTGAAGTGAAATGGAAATGATTCATTTTATGGTCAATATAAGATTTCACACATCTAATGATGCATACATTGTCACATGGTAAAATACCATGCCATATCATTTAAAATGTGGTATCATGTATACTGTTAGATGCAAAAAAACAAAATCTTAATCGTAAAATAGATAATCTTCATTACACTTGAAATGAAGAGGATCCTGATCCACTTTTACAAACAATTATCACTAATATAATGTCAATGAACTTCTCATGCACTATACGGGAAGCATTTTTCAATATATCAGCCATGCATGTAAACTTCCCAAATGCAGCCAACATGAAGTTGGTAAATAGTGCAAGCAAAAGGTCCACCTACAAGCAAAGCAATGTCCACTTACTTTTCACATGCTCCCTTCCTGTACTTATCTGCCTGAAATATTTTTGCACCTCTGTCATACCAGGATTTTGTATAATTTGGATCCGACTTCCATTTCCTTTGATGTTTTAAGCTCTAAACCAAAAACAGAGAAAATCCTTCATCGGCATATGGAGAGTCGACATCACGCTACATGAGAGAAAGAGCGAGTAAGAAACAAAAAAAATTCCATGAAGCTTACTGGTCTCTCAGCATTAAGATACCAAGGTGCAGATGACATATACTGAGGAATGTGAGGGTTTATCTCTTTCCCATCTTCATCAACCTCAGCTGGTGCAAGCCCAGCTTTACGTGCTTCCTCCAATTCAAGCTGCTTCCGATGGTCCTCTCTAGATTTGAAAGCCACTGCAAAAGCCATGGAGTAAACAAATTAAAGAGACCTAGAAATTCGTAATAGCAAGGACCACCCAAAGTCAATATTACTAGGGTAGCCACTGCAGTTTTGTATATATACCCCATATCCTAATTTTCAATGTTTCTAAATTTGACATTAAGAGCCTGCAATAACTAGTATATAGCATCCAACCAGTTAAAACATTATCACTTTGTGGTAATTAAAATTTATTTGATAGCTTCAACATCAACATTTCAAATAAAATCGCCCTTTCTACACTTTATCATCATCTTTCATAACAACAGTGTGCTGTGAATGAAATCATAGGGACAGCTCGAATACCAACTCTTGACCAAATTGGCTATAACTGTCCTTAAGAATGAAGATAGATAAATACCAACCATTACTATCTAAAAATCAAGATCAAAAGATATAAAATGAATTAAAGGGAAAAAGGACTTTCTTAAACTAGAGAAGTAGTCACATGGGTGAAGTGTGCTTAAGAAATGCTTAAAGCATAATCCAATTAATCATAGTAAAGACAAATGATCAGCTTCAGCTAGTCAGTGAAAAGTAACTAGGATAAATTCTTAACACAGAGAGGGCAAAAGAAAGGCCAGCTAACTTATATTTGTTCACAAATTCGTCTGCAGTAATATCAACGACCAAATCAGCATATTAAGCAGCTCAGCAAAGGACAAACTTTTTGAAAACTTTTCAAATCAAACGTCCAAACATTTAATCATGTAAAGACGATACTTTGCAAATCAAAATTTGGAACCCACAACACATACCATCACAGTGACCAAATTAAACATGTTGAAATCTACAACAGAAGCTACCAGCACATAACTTTTTTTTAAAAAAAAAAAGTAATTGGCCCCAAGAGAGATTCAAACTAGTCTTCATGAGGTGTGATCTCAGCCGATTGTGCTACCCTTGGGGTTTAGCTATCAGCACATATTTGAACTTGGGCAAACCACACTTTCTTTCTTTACTACGCTTAATGAAAAAGGTTCAAAAAAAAAAAAACTGTAGCTCTAGCTCTAAAACCCATACAATACATCCCCATCTTAATCTTTCTTCACCAATGATAGGGATCCCATCTACAACCTATCCTAACACTCTAAAATTCTTTGAGTTCACAACCATAAAAGTTCCCATCACCCCAACTTCTACAACTTCTGTTTCTTAAGAAATGAGACCATATTATATTCATTCTTAATTACCTAACACTATAGTTAAATCCACCTTCCCTAGTTCTTCAACACCTAAAATCCTAAATATATATTTTTTTTAAAAAAAAAAAACAACAAAACAAAACAAAATAAAGAAAAAAACTGCAATCTAATCAAATGGAAACATGATTGCCCAAAAAATCTTTCCAATAAATGAGTCCATTGTAGAATTATAAATTCACTCTAGGGCGAAATCTTAATCACCCTAGAGACACAAAGGGTTGAAACAATTGCGAAGATTCTAGAAATTTCGGGCCAACAGTTACGGTACCTGATGCAGTAGCCATGTTTGAATGTAGGACGAGAAGCCCAAAGTGCTCGTAGTGTTTTGGATCAGTTCGATCGGAATGTATGTTGGTTCCGAAGTGAGTGTTGCAGAGGAGCCCTCTCTTGCGGGGACGAAGGGGTAGAGAATTCCAGACTTCTCTTTGTTTTCTATGTATACACTGACGTACAATGGTTTCGAACTTTCGAGATGTGATTGGGTGAAGTAAGATCAGATGCGGTCGCGTCCATTATAAATGATCGTTGATTCGTTGTGGACTCATGGATTGGCTCCAGGACAAGCGAGCCGTTGTGGTTTTGCCGCGCTAAATTCGATAAGGCCGTTCTTTTACAAAGTACTTGTGGTGGCGGTATGTAAGGGTTACTAAGACGGGCAATATCGCCGTAACATATTAGTAAATTTTTAAAATTAAATAATATATGAGTCGGAAATTGGTTTTTTCTTTTTTTCTTTTTTTGGTTGGGTGAACCACGCCTTATAGCTTTGGAAGGATGAAAAGGAAATTAGAGGTGATAAATAGAATTACTCTTGCTTATATAATAAATAATTTTTGTAACAAATAATAATGTGGAGTCATAGAATATCAAGTTTTTACAACAATCTAGAGAATTTAATAAATTAAAGACATTCACCAAAATTGAAAAGAAAAATGCTATGTTTTTAATTTTTCTATCCAATTCTATCTAATTTTATATAGATGGTTTTATTTATTTATTTTTTAAAGAATTTATTTTTGTATTTGTGAAGTCCATCTTTATTTATATAGGCAAAATTAAATGGAATTGAATAAAAAAATTAGACATGTAATATTACTCAACTAAAAAAGTCAACTACATCTTATATAGCAGATAATAAAAAAATGTATGAACTAACTACTTTTTCTTTTTCCTTTTTTTCCATTTTTTTTTTTAAGAAAAAAAAAACCCTTATTGTTTTGACTCATACGTGCCATACTAATCACTATTTAAATAAATACAATTTTACTTTCTTAATTCAAGCAACATGAGGAAACTATGTCCATCTTCACATTTTGTAGATCCATTTGAATTATTTGGTTCAGTAAAATATTCTTTATTCTATAAACGATTGAAATCATATCAAAATTGATGGGGTGTCGTTTTTTCATTTTTTATTGACGAAAAAAAAAAAAGATCATTAGAATTACTTTTCTGTTCTCTATTTGGCAGCATTTGGTTCCTCATTTACTCTTTCAATTTTGTTTTTAATTATTTTCTTTCTTCGTCTCTATTTGATTGATTTAATTAATTTAGCTCAATTATAGGATAAATAATGGATCCATGCATTCAAAATTTGGTATATGCTTTTAAGTTTTGACCATCCATTTTCATTTATACTTGTAATTACTTTTATCTCTTACAAATATGCCTCATAATTATGACGAGAAGTCATTAACTCTCACGATGTAATGGTAAATTTTTTGCGACACTTGAATCTACAATACTTAAAAACGCATTACAAGTGATCCATTTTTTTTTTTGCTTGTAAGTACTGCAAGTTAAACGGACGTTTTCATATTCTATTTATTATTTTTATTTAAATTGTTCTATTCCGTCACCTTGATATACAACTTACTGTGATACAATGAATAAAATATATATATATATACACAGATGATAAATACTTTTAATTTTTTAATTAAAAAATTTATATACTTTACAAGTACCCCCATAAAACTAAAAGTTAAGAATTCCAAGACACGGTAATTTAATTTATAAAATAATCTGAACTATTTGTAAAAATTAAAAACTCATAAACATTTATGACGTAGTGCTAGCGATAAACGTGAAAAATAAACTGTGTTTTTAATACACAAAATTAACATATACGTTGATAAGAAAACTAATATTCTTGTTCATAGCAAAAATTAATTATTCCATTATAATTTATCTAAATTTATAGCGAAATATTAAAGTTACAAAAGGGTAAAATATTCTCATAATATAAAAGAAACAAAATTATAATAATTATGGAAATACTTGGTGGTTACATAAACCTAAATTATAGAAATATTATAAAGGAAATTAAGAGAATTATTTTAGAGATTATGCTAAAAATTTTCAACTTTTCATAATCAATCAGTCAGATATTTTTTTTTGGGACAACATCTCATAGTTGACTCTTTCTTTTCTTGCTTTGATATTCTCATTAATATGATATATGTGAATATAAAATAATCAATCACATTCAATTAATCAAAAATCAACTAATTAGTCTTGTTGGTATCAAAAAAAAATAGACGGTAATTTCCCTATCACCCTAGGCCTACAAGTCTGTCCTACATCAATTTATCAACATGGGTAGCAACTGTTCAACATTTGTGAAATTAGCTCAATTCTAGAATTAAATAATGGATTTAATACGACAAGAACTTAGTACATGCTTTCAACGAAATTATGGGTCATATTTCTAAGATCATCAATGATCAATGACGAAATAGTAAAGATATAAATAAAGAGGAGTGGTTGAAATTTATTATTCGTTCTATAATTTATTAACTGCTGTGACCAATTGACCTTAAGTTACCCCCTTTTTCTGGTTAAGTATCACAAGTCACCCGCTGTCTTTGTAGCAAGGTTTATCGAATTATAATAATTATTTATAATTAAATCATTAAAAGTTTATCATTTTAGTATACAGGTTAGTATAATAAAAATAAATTAAAGAAAAGTTAAAAATTCTCAATAAATAGTCTATATAGAGAAAAGAAAATGTAAATATTTTGATAAAAAAAGTTATTGAATTTTAAAAACTCCCCAAATACCCAACAAAACAAAAGGTCAAGATCTCTACGATCATCGGATTCTAAATGTCTAATCCCCGGTTCCCTGTTTTTGACTTCTTGGTGCAACAACGTCAGGTTAACATTGAAATTAGCCAGCAGTTGAAACTCGATAAGTTGCTGACCCCTCATCCCCTTTCCCCCATTTGAATTGGAAAAAAAAAATAAAAAAGTCGCTGACCCTCATGAATCCTATGACGCCCGTGGACGGTTATACGCACCAATCAGGGTGCGCATCTACACGGAATATTCCTCCTGCGCAGCGCGCTGCACGCCTGTCTAACCCGTTCCCTCAACAAACAAAAAACGAAAAAAGGGGACGACGTCGTCCTGTCCCCGTTTTGATTTTAAACGCCGTCGTTTTACTCCCATCCTGTTGTACATATCAATACTTCCCTTGACAGTATCATTTCCGGGCCAATAAATACCTGAGGAGCCTCATCTTCACCACTTGCTGTTTCTAGTAAACCGAATCACTGATTTACTTTCCTATCGTTTCTCAATCCCCTTGATCCTGATCAAATGGCGAAAGAACCAGTTCGCATTCTCGTTACTGGAGCTGCAGGTACTGTATCGAATCCATGATCAGTATCATATTGCATCAGATCCATCACCATCGTTTTCCTCACTGATTCTTCTTCTTCCAGTCGATCTGTGATTTATACAGCCAGTTTTTTTAATTTTATTTTCTGCATCGTTTTTAGTCTGTTTGGAGGCTGGTTTAGATCTGCTACATAATGATCTATGATAGGTCCTATGTGTGGAAGAGGATCGTTGATTTTTTTTTTTTAATTTTTAGTTTTGGTTATGATTGAAAAGAAATTAAGCAGATCCGGTGGTTGTGATTGATATTCTTTCACGACGATTTTGTTATTTGCTGATTGTGCTGGACCGGATTAGTAGAGGTTCGAATTTGGTATAAATACTGTTGGGTCAGTTTCATCCGTTTGTGATCTGAATTCTTAGATCTAAGTTTTAGTTTAATGTGTGAAAAAATCAAAGATGAAATGGTTCTTATGAGGATACGTTATGCTCCATTGGATCAAGGGTGAGTATGTTATGATGGTTGTTTATGTTAATGCATGTTATAATTTTTCAAATATTGAAATGATTGTTGTGGTTGGCCACTAAACAAATCCTTTTAATAATTAAAAAAAATTAATAATCAAATAAATAGTGCGATGAGTCAACTCTCCGATGTTAATTCTCACATAGAGTGTGTGCATTTAATTGGATTAGGAACTCCGTGGTAGATTTCTTAAAATCTTAATAATTTTTTTTTTTTTGATGAATAAATCTTAATAAATATTTCTAATTATCCTTTGACAAGCAATGTGAAATATGAATTGTGATGGATGTGTAAGGTCCCCCATTAGGGGGATGGATTGTAAAGGGGTTGCATGGGTACTAAATCTGACATTGGTTGTGTGGTAGTCAGTATTAGGATTTATAAGTGATTCAAGGAAACTCTAATAGTCATCATGGTTAGTCCTTTTGGGGTATAATGGATATGTGGTTACTACTTTCTCTTAGTTGTTATATGCAACTTCATGAGATACAACGAATTAAGGAAATTTAAGGACAACGTACAAAGGGAGCCAGAGAGGTGTTATACCAAGGCCCCATTTAATATTTAGGTAAAGAAAATAATTGAAATGTGAAATGGTTGTCTATGTTGCTATTGCAATGCCATAATATGTGACAAAACGTAAAGATTTCATATATACGCTCATGTTGTGTACACACACATATATATAACGTTACAATGTTTCTGTTAGTATGTGTTTAATATTGTTAGTGGGCTTGGTATAATTGCGGGAAGTTGTTTTATTTTACCCCTTATTTCATTCATATCATAAAAGATATAGCCTAAGCATATTCCTTCTCTAATATTTTTAACTTTATAGTCATCTACTATGCAACGCTTTCTTGATAATTTGTTGATGGCTTGATGCATTGCTGGATTTGCAGGACAAATTGGATATGCTCTTGTTCCTATGATTGCTAGGGGAGTGGTGTTGGGTCCTGACCAGCCTGTGATCCTGCACATGCTTGATATCCCACCTGCTGCAGAGGCATTGAATGGGGTGAAAATGGAGTTGGTGGATGCTGCATTCCCTCTTCTTAAAGGTATGTTTAGGATTTTTTTACCTGCCAAATTTGGATGACTTCAAGAAGCATTAGTATAAGCGCAGTATTTTAATATGTTAAGGATTTGTGAGATTATGAGGTTTGATGTGATATATCTAACAGGTGTCATTGCTACAACTGATGTTGTTGAGGCATGCACGGGGGTTAACATTGCAATCATGGTTGGTGGGTTCCCAAGGAAAGAAGGCATGGAAAGGAAAGACGTGATGTCAAAAAATGTGTCAATTTACAAGTCTCAGGCTTCTGCACTTGAAAAGCATGCAGCTGCAAACTGCAAGGTGAATGAAATTCTTAAGAAAAGGCAAATGGAA
Source organism: Betula pendula (assembly GCA_900184695.1). Classification (NCBI taxonomy): domain Eukaryota; kingdom Viridiplantae; phylum Streptophyta; class Magnoliopsida; order Fagales; family Betulaceae; genus Betula; species Betula pendula. The sequence goes on from FXXK01000351.1 coordinate 164,673, forward strand.
TTTGGGTATTTTGTGGTGCCTTATAGGATTGACGTCATCTTATCATATATTCTGTACCATTTGAACCCACAAACCTCTTGCAGCGTCATAATAGTTAAATATTGGCACCAAATCATGCCTTGGGTGTTTTTTTCCTTTTTACTTGAATGGTATCTTCAATTCATGTAACATTTGCCTTTCACTCTTTTTAATGAAATTTTGATTACTTAGCATGTAACATATAAGACATCTGAAAGTTATCTGAAAAACTTAAGTTGTTGATGTATGCCCCATGAGAAATGGATGGTTTCGTTGATGTTTAGATTGTATTTTACAAATTCATAACCTGGGCGAATGAGCTTTAGCTTAATTAAATGCAACTCCTTCTCAATGGAAGAAAAAATCAAAAATAAAATAAAATCATCACTTAGAGTTGGGCCATTTCAAATATCTACTTCTTATAAGTCATGATGGTTGGCATAGATGGTAGTGGCCCCATTTTGAAAACGGAACATTTGGTGTATCCCAAACCAATTAGTTTGAAATTATAAGTAAAACTGTCCAAATGAATTCATGTCCATGTGCTGGCTATGCATGAAAATGAACAAGCATGTTCTTGTCTATGAATTCAAGCTGATTTACTTTTTTGATCATTTACTTAGATTGTTTCTGCTTCCTGTGCAGGTTTTGGTTGTTGCTAACCCAGCAAACACTAATGCATTGATCTTGAAGGAATGTGCGCCATCTATCCCTGAGAAAAACATTTCTTGTTTGACAAGACTGGATCATAACAGAGCTTTGGGCCAGATTTCTGAGAGACTAAATGTTCCAGTTTGTGATGTTAAAAATGTTATTATCTGGGGAAATCATTCATCGACCCAGTATCCTGATGTCAGCCATGCAACCGTGAAAACACCATCTGGAGAGAAGCCTGTCCCTGAGCTTGTTGCGGATGATGCATGGTATGAAAAATGTACTAATACTTATTTTGAAAATTATGTTTGGTTTGAGTACATTGAAGTATTGACATAAATTTCTGTACTAAAGGTTGAAGGGAGAATTCATTACTACTGTTCAACAACGTGGTGCTGCAATTATCAAAGCTAGAAAACTGTCAAGTGCATTGTCTGCTGCCAGCTCTGCTTGTGACCACATTCGTGATTGGGTCCTTGGAACCCCAGAGGTTGGTATCATCCAGTCTGTTCTTTGTTTGTATACTGTGTAAAAGTTGGTTTCCTGCTCACTTACCATTTTGGTTGCAAATTCAGGGCACTTGGGTATCCATGGGGGTATACTCTGATGGTTCATACAATGTACCAGCTGGACTCATTTATTCATTCCCCGTCACTTGTCGCAATGGAGAGTGGAAGATAGTTCAAGGTAATGTTCAGCATGCTTTAATAATTCATAGTGTTTAAGGACAATTTAACACAACGCAATAATATTAATCAACTATTGGTGTTAGTCTTCCTCCTACCAGCAGCACTCTGGTTTATATGTGTTGAGTTTTTGGTGTGACACAATGTGTCGAGATATTTCTTGGCTTCCCTTGGATACTCATCACGGCTTAAAAGAAAGCCCATTCATCAGGACTCTTGAGCTTTTTTGTTTATTTATGTCCTTGAATTCTCCCAGCTGCTTAGTCCATTGCCTTTGAATGACAGATAAAGAAAAGATTAGTTGATATTTGAGTTCCATTGGTTGGGTAGGATTCATGGCTCAATGTGTTGAGAGATTTCTTGGCTTCCCGCATATACTCACCAAGGCTTAGAGAAGAAAGCTGATTCACCAGGGCTCAGAGCTTTTTTCTTGTTGCTTCTTTTCTTTCTTATTTTTTTTCAATGTCCTTGAATTCTCCCAGCTGCTTCGTCATTGCCATTGAATGACAGATAAAGAAAAGTGTGGTTGATATTTGAGTTGTATTGGTAGGGTAGGATTCATGGCTTTGATATCAAAAGCAAGTTAAGTTTAGATTTATTGACATTTTTTTTTTGTTTATCTTCAGTTTATGATTCTCCTAGTGAATCTCACCTGTTTTCTGTATCCTCTATCTGCCCAGGACTTTCAATTGATGAGTTCTCGAGGAAGAAGTTGGACTTGACAGCAGAGGAGCTCTCTGAGGAAAAGACCTTGGCTTACTCATGCCTCACTTGAATGCTCGTACCTTCTCTAATGTCATAGTACATCTGGCTCTTTCTTTTTGTGACAGTTTTGAATAATGCCATTGTTAGGAACTGTTAATGATGGAGGAGCTACTTCTATGGATTTTATATTTCTTGCAGCTTTTATGAATTTATAATGGTAATCCTGGTTATGAACACACTATCAATTGCTTATTTCAATGAATTTGAAGAGGCTGTGTCAATCTATAACATGCGGGTTATTTTTTGTTTGTTCTCCCTGCTTTGTTGTAATTGTGATTTGATGGTTGCTAAATAACAGCCATCGTAATCCTTGACTGATGAAATTGATTACTTGCCAGTAATTACTCTATCCAGATTATCAGAAGTTAAGCCTGTGATCTTTTACCCAACCCTTATTGATGCTGTGCGGCTGTTGACCGTATAAGTTTTTCTTTTATCGGTGGATCCCGTGTATCACAACTCGGGCTTGCGATGAGGATTATGTCGCACAGGATTGGCAGGATTTCATTGGTAGAAAGAAGATTTTTGGGATCTTGCTAGCAAGACTAAAAACCATTTTCCTCCCATTTTACTTTCTTTAGGCTCTAAGATTATATAACTTTTGGTGTCACTTCTTGCTTATTGGCTTGGCATTTGAATGTATAGCGTTAGGGCCAAACTCGTTGAAAAATGTGATTATTACAACTTGTCCATGGCTGATGAAGATTTGCACTAATCTAAAAGGAGGAATGCTACGTGCACCCTGAAGTGCAAACTTTCAAACTTTTCGATATGGTAATGAAAGTTACTATTAAATTTTAGATTCAACAGTAATTTTTACCGTCACATAAAAAAAATGTGTACTTAGAAATATATGTAACATTTTTCACCTAAAAATACTAGGCTGCTGGTATATGTTGGTGCCTTGACTTCGCGGTCTCATTCTGGGGTTACCGAAAATAACTCCCAATGTGCATAACTAGACATCTTCAAGCCTGGACAAATCTTTTTATTCCTACTTTCTCTCTATCTGCTTTGGTCCCTGCCTCCTTTGAAATCTCTCAAAATCAATTTTGATGGGCAATTAGATATGAGTTTCAATGTTGATCGCCGTTTGCTGGAACTCAAACGGTGATCCTCTAAAAATGCTCTCATTATGATCTAAATCTTAGGTGGAGTACCTGTTTACTGAAGGGCCCTTTGGGTTCAGTTGGTGATGAGTTCAAGGCAGAATAAGGATTTTTGGCACGGAGAGATAAACTTATATAAATACATATAATCTTCCTCTCAGCTGGAAGAGTTGGCAAAATTAAAAGAAAAACTTAAAAGAGAGGCAAAAATATTATTTTGACGGGACGAACTTATAAAAAATGCATATTTTAAGAATATTTTCAAAAATATTATGGGGACATTTGCCCCACTAATACTACAAGTGGTTCCACCCATGGCAATGACTCTTTTTGACCTAGGTAGCAACGATGACTCTTTTTGACCTAGGTAGCAACGAAGCCCATATCCTCAATTACCATCTGCTGGCTCAAAGTACGTCAAGTCTCAAGAGGCCCAAAATTTGTCGAGTCACAAGGGGCTAACAGGATTTGACGCATAACTAGCCACGTCCAAGAAGCAAGCACATGCATGGCTACAAGGCCGAAAGTGCTGGCCACCTCTATGCCCAGATAAGCTACATGCCCCCACTTTGAACAAACCCTTCAAGGTCCCCTTCACACATTTCAACTACCATGGACCATTTTGTATAACCTCTCCCAATACTGGTAGGAGAAACCACCCACATCTAAAACCAATAGGTCGGGAAGATAGACCATACTTTGTTAAGCCTGTGCCCTATAAAAGGGAAGCACACACTGTCAAGGTACACACATTTTGTCCTTTTATCAAAAACAAATAATAATAATAATAATAAATCTAGTTAGAGCTTCAGCCACCATTGTAGAATTTGTGAGGATTATGATCTACTACAATTTTTTTAAAAGTGTAAATTTTCAAATTATGTGAATTGAGTTGTTTTTTACATCGAACGGCTTGCATATTAAAAATGTAGCATATTTCTAAGGTAGGCAAAACAATTTTTCCTTTCAAAAGGCTTTTTATTTATTTTTGAAGAGACGTTTTTTATTTAGTAAAGCAAAAGATAATTTTTGATTCAAAACTTATCTACGACATAAATTCAAAGAACTTGCTGAATATATACTCAATTCCTATTGGCAGTGGCGGAGCTAGATAATTATGATTGGAAGGGCCGAAGTAAAAATATGATAAAAAATATAAATTATGCACTTATGAACAATAATCATTTTTTTAAAAATTAATTAAATAAATAAATAATTAAAAAAAAAAGACTTAGAAGATGAAACTCACATGAGCATAAGATAATTAGGAATGACAAAAGCTTACATTTGTTAATCACATGCTTTGTTTAGGTGATCTAATATTATGAATTACCACCTGAAAACAATTTAAACTAGATTATAAAGAAAGTCAAATTACCTTTAGAGCAATTAAAAAAAAAAAGAAATAAAAAACACATTACTAAAAGTTCATTCCTTTTGTATTTGTTGGCTGCACCAAAAAAACAAAAAATTCAAGAAATATTTCAATTGTTTTTGTACCGTATGAACTTCTTAATCTTACAAGAAAAAAGCTTTCTATGCGTAGGAAAAAAGAAAAATTAAAATAAAATAAAAAATAAAGCTTTCTACTGTTCTACAAAGTACTATCATTTGCATCAGTCATCAGCTAATCTCAAACCTTTTTAATTTAATTTTTTCAAGTTTGCACTTGCATCATACGAAATCCCGTATTAGAATTTTCTCCATTTCTTTTAAAATGAAAAGGAGCCGGTCAGTACAAACAGACTGTCATCTCAAGGCTTTTCCACAAAAGCCTTGAGACCATTGGTAGTGTGCTTAATTTTCTACTCTATCCCGGATTTAACATCCTAGCGGAAAAGCCTTGAGACCATTGGTAGGGTGTCTAATTTTCTACTCTATTCCGGATTCTAACATCCTAACCCGAGCCTTGAAGTGAACTCTTTTTTCTACGAAAGTCACCAAGTCAAGTCACTCTTTGCTTAGATTATCAAATAAAAAAAAGAAAAGAAAAAAGTGTGCCATTATAAAAAATAAAATTAAAAAAAAAGAGGGTATTATTTTCACTCAAATTTACAACTTTCCAATAAAAGAACATGGGATGATTTTGAAAAGTCAATAATTTAGGAAGGGGCCATTGGCTTTTGAAGGGGATGACTTCCTTTGTAATACAATTTTTTTTTTAATTATTTTTGGACTCTTGCAGGGGCAAGGCCCTTCTTATCGATAAGTAGCTCTGCCACTGTTTATTGATAATATGTCATATTTTTAATAGATAGTATTTTTTAAGTCATTAGATGTAAAAAATAATTTGAATTCACATAATTTAAAAATTTACACTTTCAAAAAAATTATAAGAAATTTTTATTCAATTTGTGTTTGCACTAGTAATAGCTTTCATAAATTTTATTTTCTTTTTTAAATGTAGGAAAAACTCTTTTTTTTAAAAAAAAAAAAGAATAATGCTTGAACTCATCTCTCCATCATCTTTCAAATAAAAAAATAAAAAAAATAACATGTAATGACTTCCTTAAGTGTTGTTTAAACAAGAAAAACTCAAAAGGACCAAAAGTATTACCTAAGGTACTATTTTGCTTCTCTTATTTTATTTTAATATTAAAATAATTTATTTTTCATTTTTTTTTCTAGCATTTACTTTATATAATATTTAAATGTCTTTATCTTTCATCTCTTTTCATAACATTTAATTTAATATATTTTAATTATATAAAAAATGATAAAAAAAATTATTAAATAAAAAAAAAAAAAAAAGCAGTTCAATTCCTTGGATATAAAAAAAATGGTAAAAAATCTATGGCTAGTAATCTAAACGGACATGAAAGTACGGTAGAAGTAGAAGGCATCAAGGCAATGTCATAAGCTTGGATTGAATAATTTTCTGCTGTAGTGACGTCACCGGTTGTTAGCGAATGACGTAGAATTCCAAAGAACGACTTACTGGCAATGGCATGCGTTATTAATGATGTTTTGAATAGAGTATGTCAGTGGGGATCGATTGGAAATTTACCGAAGCAGCGCAGAATTGCAAGCGATGACTCGAATAATTAACACGACTTCAAAGGCAGCGGAGGACCATACAATCAAGCAATAGGAATTTCCTAGAAATTGATACTCTTTTTTTCTTTTTTTTTAAAATTTAAATTCTTTGCATTTAATGATGTTTTTGAAACTAATATTGACGCAATTTTTTTAAATTTTTTTTAAAAAAAAGTTGAAATAAAGAGAATCATTAATGTACGGGTATAAATAAAAAGCTCCCCACTTTCCATTCTGCTTTTCGTTTTTCCTAGCTTGACTGACTGTAATTTTGATTTTGCTAAAGAAAAAAAAGAAAAAGGCAAATACATCAAATTAGAACAAGATCTCTTAGATTATCTGTCAGTCACAGTCCCCACTTGACAAGTATCATCTTGGAAAATTTGCTTCGGTAGATCTTCTTGACTTGACTCACAAAGTGCAACTTTGATTTTGCTAAAAGTCCTTATTAATGTAGAAGAAAAGCAATATATGAGATTATAACAACTCTGATGTGACGATTCTAACAATGTCCACTTCACAAGTAAATATTATCTTGGAAAAGTTGCTGCAACATGCTTTTAGGTATAGACAATCAGAGCATTCCTAGTAGTTTCTTGAAGATTTTTTTAAAATTTTGGAAAATTAAGTTATCTTTTTGCTTTTATATTCAAACACACTCTACCGATAGCTTTTTTTTATCATTTCTATTTATGATTTAAATATTCTTTTCAAATGAATGCTACAAAAAATAGAGAGAAAAAAGAAAGCATTTTTTTTTTAATAAAATAAAGATAATTGAAGCTTAATTGCTTCCCAATATCTTAGATAGCATTATAGCTTTCATTTGGTTTAGGGAAGAAAATGGGAATTTGTTCGCGGGTGAGTTTTTGGGGATTTTGAGCATTAACAACAAATTCCTTAAATCTCATTAGCAGTGTTTGGCAAAGGGCTAGGGGGCGAGGGGGGGCCTTAGTTAAACAAACAAAAAAAATTCCCACTTTTTATATTTTATCAATAACTGTTTAACAACTTTTTTTACTTTTTATATCACATCAAATACTTTTTATTACTATTATAATAAAATACTCATTAAAAAACAAAAAAAATTTCACTTTTTCAAACAAAAAATTTACAATATCCTTTATACTTTATATTACATCAAAACTAAAAAAACACCCAACCATTTGTCAAACATATTCATTATCTTTCATAAATGTAGGAAAAACTCATAGACTCGCTTTGTGTAGGAAACCCAAGAAAACTAATCTAAGACATCACTTTTGCTTTCCTTACTATTATTTTAATAATTAAAAAAAAAATAAAATCTTTCTCCATTCTCTCTCTCTTCTTTAACATTTATTTAAAAGAATATTTAAATAATATAAAGAAAGAATAAGAGAAATTATTATAAAATTTATTTAAATAGAGAAGAAAAAAATAACTTAATTCTCTACATTTAAGAAAAATGTAAGAAAAATTAGTGTTAATTCTCTTATGTTTGACTGCCCACCACTTTGAACTTGATTTAGCTTTTTGAGTCGTTGCTATGAGCATTAACATAAACAACTACTAGAAAAGTTCAAAAAGTATAGAATAGCCTCTCACAGGAGACGAAGCCGGATCCAGCCTCTTCTTCTTGCATATGATTGCTAATTCTTAGTGAAGTAGAATCTAACACCACATCAAACTGATTTGGTGTGCACATGTAATCTTCAACCAAATTATTTCTGCGATCCTATTTGGCAAGGGAGAGGAGAGTACTGTAGCTAGATTTCAATTTTTCAAAAAAAAAATATTTTTACTTTTTATATCACATTAATTATTTTTTAATAACTATTTTTACTTTTTATATCACATCAAATATTTTTTATTATCATTTAAATAAAATACTCACTAAAAAACAAAAAAATTCACTTTTCCATACAAAAAATTTATAAAATTCTTTCTACTTTATATCACATCAAAAGTTAATAATCCCTAACCCCCAATCTCTTCCTTTGCCAAATACTCCCATGATGTAAGCTTTACATGGTCAACAAAGGTCGGCAGCTGCTCAATTATCAAAGAAAAATAGTCGGCAGCTGCTCAATTATCAATGAAATATTTTTCTTGTACCCAAAAATTTAATTGTGATTTGATGGGAGTATCTATTGGACAGGATTTTTTTTTCTAAATTAAGTTTGAAGAATTCTTTTTCAACTTAGTCTATAACAATATGTAAGAAAACTCTATAATTATGTAAGAAATTTCTAAATTAGGTTTTTTTTCTATTTGAAAGGAAACTCTGTATTTATGTGCATTAATTATTCGAATGACAAGTAACTCTTTTTGGGTCCCATTTTTTAGATTGTAATGGTTTGCTCAATTATGACGTTACGGCATTATTCGGAAAATCTGTACACTAAATATCTTTTTTTTTTTCCTCTTGGTTGATGGGATCACATTTATATTTTTCTAATCATTTTTTTTTTAAGTACCAACTAATTAATTGTAATTAATTTCAACCGATTGAGCATATCGTGCATATCACAATAGAAAAATTCAAATACCAACCATTTAAATTATCCATCTCTCATGGTCAATTAACAGCTAGCTTACCAAAAAGCAAAATTTAACACTACTATTAATTGCTGTCATCATCGATCATTTTTACAAAACTAAAAGGGGTAATCAAGATGAATAAACATAAAGTATTTGTTCCATGAAAGATTAGAATGTAAATTCCTGATTCTCCTCAACTCCTCCTATATATATATATATATATCAACTTCACCAAACTGTAATTAATTTCTAAGTCAATCTTTAATTGTCTTTTTCCTATTTGTCCCTTCAAATTGGCACTAGAATCCCCAGCATGGGTACCTTTTTTTGTACCCGTACTCATCAACAAGACCTGCTTTTAATTCGTCAAGCTTTTGGGCTTGGAGATAAGCCTGGCCCGCACTGGAAATTGCTGTCCCTTCGCTGTTGTACGTAACGGTCAAAAACATATGAACCCATGATCATATTCGAAATTTTTCAAACCGCCAATGAGAAACCATAACTTTCAAGATTCTGATAATTCCGTTGAACCCCCGGCTCTAATGAAAAGGTTGTACCAAAAGCTCATGTCTTCATCAAGAATTGAATCATAATTGTAGCCCGATTCCACCGTCTCAATTGGATTGAACTGAGATTGAGCTTGTGATTCATAACTAGCGACTGCGAATAAATCTGATGGCATATTGCTGGTAGTCTCTGCCAAAGGTGGTTCCGACCAAAGACTTTCATCAATTTCAGGAAAACTCATGTTGTTTTGTGTAATTGAGCCATATGTGAGCGATGAAAAATCACTAGAAGATGGTTGTGGCGGCGACATTGATGCATAGGCTTGATGTGAAGGAAGAATATCCAAGTCTGAGGATTCTGATTTCTTTGGGGAATTGGAATTACAGTTTGTAGATTGTATGATGATTTCCGTGTTGGCCTTGTTTTGCTTGAGTCTTTTCTTCAAGTGGGTGTGCCACACATTTTTTATTTCATTATCAGTTCGTCCCGGTAATTTTGCTGCAATTGCTGACCACCTGAGAATTAATCAAGTAAAAAAAAAATGTTAATGGGTGTTTATTTGTGCTAAAACAGAAGAAGAAAAGCTTCTGATTATTTATCAATCGGTTAAATAATTACTTATTTAAAAATTTTAAACAGTTAAAGATAAATAAATTTAATTATTTAAATTATATTTTAACACTCCTTTTAACGTGTAAATCTAAATTTTCTCGGTTAATAAAAGAGGCCAACACATGAATTGACTGGAAGACAAGTTTAAACTCAAAAACTTGTAATTTAATTATGACTGCAAAAATATATTCTTGCAGCAAGGTCAGACTCAAAGAATGTCTTAGCCCCACGATCGTCTTTCTCCTATAACACAAAATACTGTTTTATACGTACTAAAAAAAAAAAAACTTTTGTTCACACTACTTTTCTCGACACTTGTGTAACATGCGTCGAGAAAAATGGTGTCGTTAATGACAATAAATGTCGTCATTTTAATATAAACGCCGGTAAATAAGCGCCAGTATAGTACTTATTTTTTGTAGTTTACTATATAGGATCTCGAGGAAGATTTAGCCACAAAAAATAAAAAATAAAAAAAAGAAAAGAAAAGAGTCCGGCCTGTTAGATATTGAAAATTGAAATATATTGACCTCCTTGTATAATTAATGATTGCTTATGGTTCATGTAAGCAGAAACTAATACATAATTGTTTTTCTTAAAGTTGGTAAATCCATTGATCGATGCATACCTATTCCCTAGCTTTTCATGCAACTTAATGATATTTTCCTCTTCTTCTGCGCTGAAGTTTCCTCTCTTGATATCTGGCCTCAAATAGTTTGTCCAACGTAGTCTGCAACTCTTTCCACATCTTAACAGACCTAAACAAAATAATGAGAAAAAAAAAAAAGGCAAAAAGGATAAGACTAACAGAAATAACTACTTCATGGCCACAACTAAATAGATGCATGTCTTTGCTTTTCGTAATACCTATATGCTTAGACGAGTAATTCTAGAAGTTACTTTTGTGACTTTTGAAGAATTACTTTTAAAATTATTGATCAAGTGATCAATTCTAATAATAATTTTAAAAATTATCTCATTTTTTAAGAAAAACAAAAGAGACCTGTAATATTACTCGACTGAGACATCTATAAATCCATGAAACACAGAAAAGATTTTGTGAAAAATTACCGGCTTGCTTTGGAAGCGCACGCCAATTGCCATGGCCATTCTTTTCGATGTGGGAGATTAAAATCTTATCTTCATCCGGAGTCCATGGCCCCCTCTTTAATCCCATCTTCTCACAGCAAGGGGCTCGCACCATCTTTCTTCTTTAACTGATGAAAAGCTTCGACCTTTGTTTCTGTTTCGAATGAGCTCAAAATCTTTCGAGGCCTTGGTTGGCTATTTATACGCAAGATATTCAACTAACCAAAAGTTTCTGAATAGTCAAAAGATAGGAACAGCGAATCAATATTATTATAGTCTTACAGCAATTTCCAGGAAGTAGAGAATCTCTTGGAAATTTAGAATTAAAAAAAAAAAAAAACACAAATTTCTTTTGAGTAAGCAATTGACGGCGAGTATGGATTGCGAGTCGGAGACTACGTACACTATTGTCTTAATTATATATACTACTACACTGACTAGTCAAAGTGCACGCGCGAGGAGGTGATCAGACACACAAAACTCATTCTTCGTCCGGCGCAGAAACGTTAGAAAAAGACACCCTTTTTGACGTAACATCGATCTTTGTGTCCCCCTTTTTAGTTTTTGTTAGGAAAAAAATTAAAAAAAAAACCCTTCTAAAGGCCGTCCACACTTTTCTTGGAATTGAATATATAATTTCAAATGATATCGTTATTATGTTCAAGGATAAGATTTTTTTTATAAGAATCATTTTTAATTTTTTTAAATGAAGATAATATGAATAAGGGCAACTCAAATAAAAAAGACCATCATTTATTATGAGAGAGAGAGAGTAATTTACATTTTTTTTTTTAATTATTTCCATTTTGCTTAGTTGCACATGCACTACTAGCTAGTCTTGGCATTTATCAGTAGAAAGCTTTGCACCTTTACACGATTTTTTTTCTTTTATGGCTTTTCATTCATTCATTCTTTTTTTTTCTTTTTCTTTTTTTCATTTTTGTTTGGATAAATTATCCTTGCAGTATTTCCTTATGTTGAGTATGAATTAGCCTTACTACTAATTGAGTTAATTTTTAAACTTTCCCACCATCCGCACAATCTTACAAGAGTCGGACGTGGAGGAGATGATCATTCCAAGCTAATTCTCTCTCTCTCTCCCTCTCTCTCTATATATATATATATATATATGCATGATTAATAATTCGAATACATCAAACTGTCAGTCTCTACCGTCTAAATTTTGGAGCTTAGCTTGTATTTGTTTCAATTAAAAATATTTTTAGTAGAAAATATATTTTTAGAACATCAATAATATTCTATTGTTTGGTTGAAACCTAAAAATGATATCAAAAACAATTTCAAACCATCGGGCTCATATTAAAAATCATTATTAACGTAATGCTCATGCGATTTAAATTCATGATCCTGGCTCATATATTATTTGTGAGATCGGGCTATTGATTATCTTATATAAAAACTAATTAGTGTCCAATAAAATAAGTTCAAGTTTTTTATGACATTTAAAATTGCACCATGCGCGTAAAGCATGTCCTAAGAACCGTTCACGTTAACTGAGTGGCGTTGCATGTTGCACCCCAACACTTTAAAGTTTGGTTCACATGTGAGTGAAGGAGGTGGTATTGGCTAAGTTTATGTTTGTTAATGACTTTATTTTCTGCTCTCAAGATACATACGTTAACAAATGATTTAAAACATAAAATATGATTTCTCAAAATGCATAACACTTTTTATAAATTTGTATTCTTCTTTTGTTGTTGGAATAGGAATATTTTAAGAAAACGTACAAGTGCTTAATTTTGCAGAGTTAAGAGCTAATTCTTTTTTTTTCTTTTCTTTTTTTATTTTTTTATTTTTTTTTTTATTTTATTTTTAGGATTAGGGTGGCTATGTGGCCACCGTAACTGGAGTTAGGGTGGTCACACCGCCACCTGAGCTGAATTTTTTTTTTTCTCTTCATAATTTTTAAATTTAAATTTTTTTACAAGTAGAGCATACAAATGTTTTAGTTTCTCAAAAAAAGCAAGTATACTATATAGAAAACATTTTATCAAATGTGGACTCTACTAGAAAACACTTCTAAAATCAATTATCACATTCATGTTACATTATAACATTTTTTCAAACAAAAATAAAAAATACCCCACAAAAACACATTGACAAACCTACCATAATTTTCAAAAACTGTTTCATACGAAAACAAAATATTGCCAATGGAAAATAGTTGCAATTACTCTCTCCTTTTTACACACCACTAGTGTTTGAATAAAGGATAGTTCCATTCCCATAGAGATGTAAAAGGACCTAAATTTCTTTCTTGTGCTTTAGATGCATGTATGATTGGACCATATAAGAGGTTTTTTTTTTTTTTAATTGACCATATAAAAGTTGATAACACTATGTAAGAGTTCGTTGGGTTTAGGGAGGTGCACATTCAACCCATGGAAATTGATTTAGGTGTAAAAGGGTAGAAAGAGATTAGATTTCATTTCTTTCAATGTAAATCTTTTTATGAAAATAGTTTTTCCTTTTTAGTATTTGGTATGACCAAAAATCTTAATTCGATTAAAGATAATTTCAATTGATTATGAAAATCTCCTCTAATTTTTCTTTTTATTATTATTTTTTTTGAGTTTAAGTTTTTCCTTCTTGATCTACAGTAGTCGACCTCCTTATTGGATGCACTCTCTTTCACAATTCATTCTCTATAACTATAAGTCGCCGAGAGTCATTGAACACTATTGCCAAAGGTTGCAAGCAATCACTGGAGGTTACCGACCGCCTCCATTTATCACCGCTAGAGATCGTTTGTCATCTTTGTCATTACTACCAGCCATCGTCATCATTGATTTTTTGTAAGAGCTAAACACTGAAAAATTTGAAAACATTTTTCTAAAAAATAATTTCAATATAAGATTTTTTTTTTATTGAAAAACATTTTAAGACAAAACAAATCGGAGACTAATTTTCGCATATTTGTATATCCATCATAAAGCAAAAGAAATAAAATAAATAAATAAAACAAAGGACGTACAGTTTCTAATTTTGACTTGATCAAGTAAGTGGAGCGGCAATCAAACACTCGTGTGCCAATTTTTTTTAGGACTAAAATTTTATTTTAAATTGGGTTAGAATTTTTTTTTTTTAATCTAATCTATAAAAACGATGTGTCTTTTTTTTAATTAGTATGTGAGATGCATTTGTTGTTTTATTAAAAAAAAATTTAATTCTATTGTATTTTATATGCTAAAGAGATACATGTCATTTTTATAGATTAGATTCGAAGAAATTTCTCTAAATTAGTTAAAAAAAAAACTCAATTTTTTTTTTAATAAAAAAATAAAAACAGAACTGCAAAAGAGTACAACATAGAGGGTTAAGCACCCACGGCAAACTGCAAAAGACAATAAATAAAATAAAAGTCAACAAATCAATTATAAAAACAAAACCAAACCAAAAAAAAATTAAAAAAAACGTCATCTCTTACATGAGATATTTTGATACATTCTCTGACCACGTCAAATCATTTGCCTGGTCTACTATTTGTATTTACATTCAACTCAATAAATATTTAATTAAAATTTAATAAAAAAATTATCTTTTATTAGTAATTTAATATTTTTACTTTTTAAAAAGTATTTAAATTTGACTTAACATTTTAATTATTACTGTTTGATTTATTTAAATATTATGATTTATTCTTTTTTCACCCATCATACTCGAGACGAAAAGAATCACATTCAATTTCTTCAGTAATATCTAACTATTTCCTTAGTCAAAAAAAAAAACTAGCCGAATGAAACTTTGGTTTTTGCAAATTTGTGGTACAGAATCAGCCAAAAATAAGTAGTCCAACGTGAATGGATGTGTACGTAATTTGTATAACTTTAGGAAGATGCTCGGAAGTCAGATTTTAGGGGCTTCGGTTATCGCTTTATCGGTATCTTAATGCCACTTGGTTCCCAAGTCCACATCAATTGCACATGGCACGTGGTAGATTGCCAATGAACATGACCTGTCATTATCTTATTCGACCAGCCGATTAATTTGACGTGGCAATATGGTTGGCCTCCTCAATATATGATGCAAAAGTAAAAAATTGAAGCTCATAATCAGAAAATTTCTACTACTTTATTTGAAACAAAAAAGGGTTTGTTAGAGTATTTTTTAGAGGTCCTTCTAAGAGTTTTCTTGAATTTTTTTTTTTTTTATTGTTTTAATCAAATTGGAGTTCACCTCTCAATGAAAGATGGGCCCAATTTGATTAAAAAAATAAAATAAAAATTTTAGAAGAACCTCTAGAAGGACCTCCGAAAGATGCACAAGCATTTTTTTTTAAAAAAAAATATATCAGAAGGTAACATCACAAATACTTGTACTTTTGTACCTTACCCATATATTTACATTTTCAATTCAAGCATAACAAAAAAATAATTAGAAATATGATCGTAATCAAATCGAGTATTAAATGTTTAAGTTCGGTTTGTTTAATTTTTTTTTTTTTTCTAAAACGAACCAAGCTTAAACTTATTATCGAACTAGATAATTTGTTCAATATCAATTCCTTTATTTTTCAAACGATCTCAAACTTGTTCACGAACTAATTAATTAACTTATTCATTTTATATATAAAGTAAATGTCTTGATTATTTAATTTTTTTGTATATTCATACTAATTATTAATTATTTAATTATCGTTAAGATTTTTTATTTGAGTAATTAGATGAATTAACTCGAATCTTAAACAATTTAATATTGAGTTTATATGTTTATCTTATAGTATGTAAGTGCATTCATTACACACACAAATACGCATATCTTTATCATGACTCACAATTACAATAATTCAAGTTATATCTATTATATTACGAAAATAATTCTTTTTTTTTTAATTTTTTTTTAATACTTAACATGTTCTCATTAAAAAGTTAAAAATAATATTATAAGAATAATAAAAATAAATTTATATGAGTCTAGCCGAATTTATACGAGTTCAGCTTGTTTAATAAATGAGCATAAATTTTTGTTCAAGTTCTATTCGTTTAATAAATAAACCGATCTCATACCGAACCCGAGCTTGTTTGCGATCGACTCTATTCATGTACAACCCTAATTAAAAATAATCACTATATGACTATACTATTGATGTGAAAGTAGCTTTGAGTATTTTTTGCTTTGGGTTGTTAATATTTTTGTTTACAAGGAGGGGTAAAAAAGAAGATAGAAAAAGTTTCACTTTTCTTTAGTATGGACAAAAGAAAAAGAAAGAAAAAAAAAAAAGGTTAGCAATATTTTTCCGGTCAAGAAGGAAACCAATCGGAATTCAGAATTTAAATTGTATATGATTTAATTTATATATGTTACTATGTATGCACGTGTGGCGTTCTAAGGATGTATTGGCCATTATAAATTTATACGTCGGCCGCATGACCAAAAGTTAAAAACATTTATTTTGGTCTAAGCTCGCGGGGTTTATTCTTTATAGACCAAAATTCAAAAAAAGGCACTCCCGTTCACATCAACTTAGGTCTAACTTTTCAAGCCCCCCTCCCCCTCAAAGCCAAGACATTATTAAAATAAAAAAAAATAAAAAAGACCATCATTATGGTAATATGTATAACATACACAAAGTCACTAATCAAGGCACCTATTCATTCAAACTACAATGCCAAAATATTATATATATTATAAGGAGTTAATCTCCCCCAACATCTTTAATCCTAATATTATATATAATGAATTGTTTCTTCATCTCACTCATTTATAAGGATATAGCTAGCTATCTATATTAATATACTCATTACATGAATTGCAAATCAAATGGCATTTGGAAAATAGAAAGGCATATTTAAAAGCACAAATTAATTGGATCTCCTTCCTGAAATTGGGAAAGATCCTCCTTTATATATATATCTCTTTCATTGTATTTTTTTATTTTTCTCCGTTGTTCTGTTTTTTATTTTCTATTATTTCTGTTGTTCCTCCTTTCGAATTTTTTTGGTTTCCTGTAGTTCTGATGTCGCTGTACTATCTCATGTATTAAAAATAAAAAAAAGTCTCGTTTGAGGGGATCTCCAGGAAGTGTTTTTTACATGATTCTATTAAGCTAATTAATTTACAATCAGTTTGGCACTAATTCGGTTTTCGCGAAAGAAGCATTATTCCCAAAGAACTATTACGTCTTGTCATGATTGCCTAAAGCCTGCTAATCTTTTGTTTTTTTTTTTTATTTTAAAAAAATATCTATAGTTTTATTTTATCTATCATACAAATTAAATAATCGCGGCAGGGGCTTTTCTCTTCTTAATCCCTTCCCCCTTCCCTGCCTCTCATAGGAGCACTCTCTCTTACTCTAACAAGCTTAACCCTTAAAGGCCGGGTTTTGTTTTGTTTTTTTTTTTTTTTTTCAATTATTTTAATTAAAAATAATAATAATTAGAAGCAAAAAAAAAAAAAAAACCCAGCCTGTAAGGGTTAAGCTTATTAGAGTAAGAGAGAGTGCTTTTATGAGAGTCAGGAGTGATGAAAATTTATTGGTAACAAAATATAAAAAACTATAAATTGGTTGCTTTGATAGAGTCGTAATTGTCATATGGCTTCTTTGATAGAGCTTTGACTTTCAAAACACAATAAATTTATTATAAAACAATAATCAACTCATACTTTATTATTGATATTTTATTCTTTAAATAGAAGAATAAAAAACAACTAATAACATTAAAAACCAATTAGATTTTGCCTTCTAGGACTAGGACTTTTACTCTAATAAGGAGGGAATATAAATTAGAGATCAATTATTTATTAGAAGATTTATTTTTTATTGGACTAGAAAATCTATAGAGATATATACTCTTTAATTAGTGGACTCTAATACGACACTAGAAAATACCAAATAATTATAATCACATCATGAGGGTCTTAGTTTTGGTAATTATAATCACATCATGAGGGTTTTAGTTTTGGTGGCATCCATATCAGGTCCAAATTAGAGTTCAAATTCTTTCAGATCTAAATAATTTTTTGGGGTCATGCTCACCGGTGAAGTCAGAATCTTATCTGATTCGTGTGAAGTGAGCACTTTGTATGGGTTTGAAATTTTTTCAACAAGAATGAGTACACGAAATAACCATACTTTAAAGAAATTTCCCGTTAAAAAAAAAAAAGTAACAAAAAATAATAATAATTGCGCCTGTCCGAAACAAAAAAGAAACAAAGAAAATTTTTTTAAAAAAAAAAATGGAAAAGTTGGTGTATGTGCTTATTGAACTACTATTGATTCTCACCACCAACAGTCAACAGATGCACGTGAGCCGTTGGGTCAAGTCAATGCAATGAATGGTTACAAAACTTGTAGCCGTTGTAGGCGGGCTAATTAACAAAACAAAATACAGAAATACGGATATGTATGGAAGTATGGACCATATTTGAGTATTGCATACTGGTCAAAGTCAATTTTTGTGGGCTACGATCGATCAAATAATTAAATCTGCGCGCATGTGTACGTTACTGCTAATATATACAACCAAGTTCGAGTTTTAATGGTTTTTTTTTTCTTTTAGATAAAATGGAGTTTCTACTATTATATTGCATCTGAAATATATTAAAATCTCCATTTTTTTTATTTTTATATTTTGTAATTTTAATGCCTTGGCAAAGGCCTATAATTAACCAACAGCAGACAGGAGATCGACGAAAACAAGGACAAAGACAAACAAATGATCCATTTTAGATTCCTGAAAAAGTCTACTTTATGCTTCTTACGTGTTGCATTTTTCTGCTGCGTACATGCATGCATATTGTTATCGCGTAAAATCTTGAGTTTATTTTAAGAGTTATAACAAACAAACAAAAAAAAATGCATGATGCTTTTGCAAAAAATGAATCTAAACAAGCTTTGCAATCATACACCGTTGTTAAACTAATTACGTGTATGATTGTTCTAGGTTTTCTTGTTCTTTTCATTCTGAATGTTATGACTTATTCCAAAAAAAAAAAAAAAAACTAAAAAAATCAATAAAAAAAGAAGAAGAAATAACTCGTCCACCATGTGATAGGTCATTTGAAAAAATCTTTACATTATTCCGAATTTAATAAATGCCTCACGATTGGGATTTCATTATGAAGAGTTTTGACTTTTTTTTTTTTTTTTTTCTTAGACTGTAAAGGTCTGACTTGGTTGTGTTTTATTCTGAGCAAACTCTTTCTGGGCTGTACCATTCATTTGATCGTCTGGTAATATGATCGCGATAATATCCTCATAAAATACGACAATTTTAGTGTGTGTATATTAAATTAGGGTTTGTTTTGATTTCATCATCATTGACTAGTTTAGGGTATAATTAGTCAATGTTCTGCAATACGTTACTTCTCCCTGCAGTACTCAACCCACTTCCTTCTAATTGATTATTATGCGATTCTCCACCAACTTTATTTATATCTTATTTTTTTAATATCTGTTAGGCATGCAATTTCCCTCTAGTACTCCTTGCAGTCCAATGAAAAAAGAGTCAATTGCTTATAATTGGTCGCTAATCTGATTCTTAAAGCATGCGCAAATGGATGCGTTCAGGTTAGGTAATTTTTTTTATCTTTTTCAGTACTTGTAAATGTTTATTGATTAAGGTAGATTATCTGTTTCAAGATTAGTTATTCTGTTAAATTTATCAACTTGGGGCAAGTACCGCTTGCTTTTTTAAAGGAATATCTTTGGATTTACTTTGGATTTTATATAATCCAAGACCTAAACCTATTTTAAAGCTACATCCTTAACTATTAGGACACGGTTAATATCTATAATAGCTATTCTTTGAAATAATTTTTATTAAAAATAAAATAAATAGAATTGATTAACTTTGTAATAGCTATGAGGGAATGTCTATTTTATTAATTGAGAGAATAAATATTCTCTCGTCGCTAGTTGAATGGCTATTTTAAAGCTTATATATTCCACTTCTTCCATTCTTAATAAAAACTATTCAAAAGAATAGTTATTCAACATACTAAACATAAATTTTAACTTTTGACATTTTATTTCTTTCTTCCCATAATGGTGCGTTTGGGAAACTTTGTCTCACCCTAAGATTTCATCACTTTTGTAATTATATTCTCAAACTTTAAAAGTTGTAATATAGGTCGTTAAGTTTAATTTTTTTTTTTGTTGTCAGGATTAAATTAAATGGTTAATAGGTAAAATGTCCCTTATACCCTAAAAAACCTATAAAATTACATTATTCTTATTAAATAAATTATTTTTTTTTAAAAAAAAAAAGAAAAGCTTGCACCCACGGCAATTTGGTCGTGACTCGTGAGATCACAAAACCACGTCAAGCTTAATTGGTCGTGGATCCCAAAACCACGTCCAAGCTTGGCCCATCGCATGTCAATTTTTTTTTTTTTAAAATCAAAAAAAAAAAACAAAACAAAAACAAAAAAAAAACAGGGTTATTTTTGGTATTTGGGCATCCTCTATTAGGATTTAACAAAAAAAAATTCTATAGAAAGGTAACATTGCAAAGTTTTCAAACATAGCGACCGACATTGCAACTTTTTAAAATTTAGAAGTTCTATTGCAAAAGTAATAGAATATCGGAATAAGCTAAGTTTACCCTAAAATTTTTAATTTTTTAAAACCCCTTTTCTTACAGCTTTAAAATTACATTATTATCTTATTAAATAATTAATTTTTTTTTTAAAAAAAAAGAAAAAGCTTGCACCCACGGCAATTTGGTCGTGACTCGTGGATCACAAAACCCACGTCAAGCTTAATTGTCGTGGATCCCAAAACCACGTCCAAGCTTGCCCATCGCATGTCAATTTTTTTTTTTTTCAAAAAATAAAAAAAAACAAAACAAACAAAAACAAAAACAAAAACAGGGTTATTTTGGTATTTGGCATCCTCTATTAGGATTTAACAAAAAAAAATTCTAATAGAAAGGTAACATTGCAAAGTTTTCAAACATAGCGACCCGACATTGACACTTTTTAAATTTAGAAGTTCTATTGCAAAGTAATAGAATATCGGAATAAGCTAAGTTTACCCTAAAATTTTTAAATTTTTTAAACCCTTTTTTAAGCTCATAATTTTTCCAGTTCCAATATAAATACTGCAAATTGTCAGTGTAGACTATTTTTCTTTTTCCTGGACAAATCAGTATAGAATTTGACAGTACAATAAAATAGCTAGCTCCCAAACAACGTCAAAATTACTAAAATTTGAAGAATTCCCAGAGCCAACCAAACTTGAATCCCAAATTCATACCTATGGTTAGGTTATGACGATTTTACCTTCTTTTTTGCACACGCAACGTAATTAACAAAGGCATGTGCACTTATTAATTGAAGTGCATATTTTCAATGGATTGGTTGATTTAGTCAGCAGCACATGACAGTACTTTGCATTGAAACATATTACCAAGTATCAACGTACATCGATCAATTAATGTTTTCAGATTTCCAGTTTGCAGACGACCATGTCCAATCAAATGATTCATCGTCAATTGTGTTTCGTTGTCAACTGCTGTGATCTAAACACACCACCGGGCTGGATGGTGCTCCAATGGCCCTGCTGGCAGTGGCGGAGCCAGGAATTGATCTATGAGGGGCCCGATTTTTTTTTAATTTTTCTCTCTATATAATGTTTCCACTATATATAAAAATATGATAAACAAGATTCGAAATAGAATGAACTATTTTATAACACAATATGTGTGTAACAAAAAATATATTTGTCAAACTTCATACATAAATAAGTGCCGCCTATGCGCAGTAGTACAAAAAGAAATAAAAATACAAAAACAAAATTTCTAAAATTGTACTTTACATTCTTTTATAGAACTAAAATCAATAAGTATAGAATCTAATTGAAAAGTAAAAATTGGTAAGATTATGCCTTCTTAAATTCTCTTTTACCCATTTACCATGGTATGCTATTTCCTTTCTCTTTTTTTAGTTTTTTTTTTTTTTTTTTTTTTTTTTTTTCTAATTGAATGTTATTTCCTTCCTCCCCTGTATTAAAAGTTATCCAATCTCCAACTAAATGCATTACACCAAATCCTATGGCCTGTAACTAGCTCAAAGGCGTCATACTAACCCCAAAGGGATAAAATTAAAGAGACCACTCCCTTTTTTTTTCACCCAACATGTCTTCCTTAAGAGCCACGTGTCTTCCTTAAACTCTTTCACCTCAACCACCTAAGCTCAACTGATCAACCATGCATATCTCTCATTCCCCATCTACCCTCCTCTCCTCTACCTCCCCTTGCACTACCTTTTAAAATTGAAATATCCTAATCTTGCTTAGGTTTTGTCTTCCATCTTTCTTGAGAAAATTGTGAAGCCTATCTCAAGTAACAAGTTCCCTTTCTTTCTCTCCTTAGTCTTTACGCACAAAAGAAAATGAGAAAAAGGAAAAAATGGATTCAAAAACTATAAGTTTCAACATCAAATGCGGTTGTCAAACCCACCATACTTGAGGAATTTCCAAGGTTAGAATTCCTTTTTTGGACTAGTCTTTCAGTAAGAGAGAGAGAGAGGGAGAGGGAGAGCGAGCAACAACCACAGGTGAGGAGAAACATGTGCACAACCAAAGGTTGATTGTTGGGGCTATTGAATATTTTTTGAAGGGGCCCTTAGCCAATCACGTCTAAATCTCTCATACCCATAACATATAAAGACCTTTTTTTTTTTTTTGAAGTTTTAGTAGGGGCCGTGGCCCCTACTGGTCTCCATGTGGCTCCGCCACTGCCTGCTGGGTCAGTTCCATAGGACTAATTCAGTGGTTAGCATTGAATTCAAACTCCGTGAAATTGATATTATTAATTAGAGATCAGATGACACCTTCGGATCGACAGTGATGGAGGGGTGTGCAGTTCAAAACCAATTGAAGAAGATAATAAAAAGTCGTATGCCCATTCAAACCCAAATGACGCAGACTCATCCAATCAACAGTGGCACTGAAGTACTAATTAATATTGTGGAGATTGGTTAGAAGTTGTATTAGGGTAGAATTTTATTAAATAACGTTTTCTCCTTATTGGGTTAGTGATTTGTGGTCGATCGGCTCACAAAGATGGCTTATTTAATAGAATTCTACTCTGATACGAACTTCTAAATAAGAACTAATCCGATCCTTAATTAATAGAATTCTACATTACTTCCGTAACAAACACATTATCTACAATAGTTTGAACTCTTCTGCCAGTGATGGATAGTGGATACAATTTACAAAGCAAACGTATATCATCGATTGTAGACTGATCCCTGACAACTCATGGGTTTGAATTCAAATAAATTGTACGCGTACAGAAGGAATATATATATCATGTAACGTTTGAATTGTAAGTTTACAATTTACAAAGCAAACGTATAGCATCTAACTACAATAATACATTATTATATGGAAAATGTTATATTTCATTCTCTTGTCCTTCTCTTATCTGTCAATCTCTCAAAATCATTATTGTCCACTTTCAATATTCATGTAATGTTTCGAAATTTTTTAGTTTTTTTTTTTAATTATTATATATAAATTTTGGGCATTTTATGAATTTTAATTCAATTTCATGAGAGAACCATGAGTTGTCGCCAAATTAAAGAACATGAATAATCATTTCATTCTAATTCCTTGTATTCCAAATAATATCCATTCATATTCCTAAAGAAATGACCATTATATGTGCCAAAAGGCTGTACTAGTAAAGTGAATTGACACAACAAAAGCAAATAATAATTTGAATTGATAGATTTAGAGTTCCTTTGAATTTATGATTTTAAAAAATATGATTTTGAAATGCGATTTTTAAAAGCACATTTAAGTTTATGATAAAATTGCAGTTTATCCTTTAAAATTATAGTTTATTTTTTAAAATTGTGTATTTTTTTTACTTCACATTCATTACCTACGATTTAAAAATTCATATTTTATATATTTTCAAATTATAATAATTTAAAAATTATATATTTTTTATAATTTAATTTAAAATAACTCTTTTAATCTGTAAAATAATAAGGTCAATCGCACCCTTATAACCTTCGAATTTAGAAAGAGGCGAGCCATGAAGTCTAACAAGTTTATAACGATAAAATTTGATTAACGAATAGGGTTAGGGCCTGTTCTAAGTTTGAAATGATCCAACAAAAAGACCCAGCCCCCCATCCACGGCCGCAAATCGCAATAGTGCAATTGTCTTTTTTTGAATTGGTCAGAGCCCATGGTTTATTTCAGCCGAATAGTCTTACATAGGATGTAAAATATTTTTCGAAAAATGTTACACTTACAAATAAATTTTATAAAAAAAATTTTATAAAGTGATGTGGCACAATATGATTAAGTTTCTTAAAATTTAAATTTTTTCACTTTCCAATCATATTGTGCCACATCATTTTGTAAGTGTGGAATTCCTCATATTTTTCATCCTAAAGAAGCTCAGAGGGTCAACCATCCTAAAGAAGCAAACTCTCTCTTTAGTGCCTCTCGTTGAACTCTTATAACAAAGATATTGTGCATCTCTTTTGCAACATTACAAATAAATAAATAAACAGAAGAAGAAGAAGAAGAAAATTAAGAAAAAAGAAAAGAAAAGAAAAGAAGAGTTATGTTTTAAGTGATTCTTGAAGAAACGAATGAACTGCTTTTCTGTGCAAAATTGGGGTATTAGACCGTTGAAACAAAACATTTTAGGAGCAATTTCACTAAAATCTTGAATTTTTTCTCTATTATAATTACTTTTCAAATTTTAAAAACTTTTCATTTAGTGTATCAAATTTTTAAGTTTTTACAATCTTACTCCTCCCGTTAGAGTTTGTGGTTAAATAGACAGGCAAAGGTCAAATGACATTTATACCTTTGTAAAATTTATAAAATTACCAAATTAAATAATTACTTTTTAAAAAAAATAAAAAATAAAAAATATGAATATTTTGAAAATTTTTAAGTCCTCCGTTAAGATTTAACAAAAAATACTAACAAAAATGTGGGATTGTAAAAATTGAAAGTTCGATATACTAAATTGAGAGCTTTTGAAGTTTAAGAGGATAATTACAAAAGTGATAGAAATTCAAATGAGTTAAGGTGAAGTTTCCCCTAAATTTTATTCAAGCTTATAAGTGATCAAAATTGATTCTTTCTTGAAGATGTTCCCTTGTTTTGTACCACAAAACCAAGACTTTTTCAACATGAACACATTAACCTGCAAACTTTTCAACTTTTGTGGCATTGTTTTGACAAGGTATAAATGTCATTTTACGAGAGTATAAAATGACATTAATACCCTTGTAAAATTACAAAATTAAATAATTATTTTTACAGGAAAAAAAAACATGAATATTTGGAGAATTTATAAGGACTCCGTTAAGATTTAACAAAAAATTCTATCGAATGAATGAGATTGCAAAAAATTAAAAGTTTGATACTCTAAATTAAGAGCTTTTGAAGTTTGGAAGGATAATTACAAAAATGATAGAAGTTCAAAGGAATTCAAGTGAAGTTTTCCCTAAATTTTATTCAAGATTATAAGTTATCAAAAGTGATTCTTATTTGAAGATGTTCCCTTGTTTTGCACCACATAACCAATACTTTTTCAACATGAGCACATTAACCTCCAAACTTTTCAACTTTTGTGGCTTTGTTTTGATGGGGTAAATGTCATTTTACAATTGTATAAAATGACATTTATACCATTGTAAAATTACACAATTAAATAATTATTTTTTTAGGAAAAAAATACATTAATATTTTTAAAATTTCTAAGGTCTCCGTTAAGATTTAACAAAAAATTATAACAAAGGGTTGTGATTGCAAAAAATTGAAAGTTTGATACACTAAATTGAGAGCTTTTGAAATTTGAAAGGGTAATTACAAAAGTGATAAAAGTTCAAATGAGTTAACATGAAATTTCTCCTAAATTTTATTCAAGGTTATAAGCGATCAAAAGTATTTTTTCTTGAAGATGTTCCCTTGTTTTGCACCACAGAACCAAAACCTTTTCAACATGAACACATTAACCTGCAAACTTTTCAACTTTTGTGGCCTTGTTTTGACAAGGTATAAATGTCATTTTACGAGAGTATAAAATGACATTAATACCCTTGAAAAGTTTATAAATTACAAAATTAAATAATTACTTTTTTAGGAGGAAAAAAAACATAAATATTTTGAAAATTTCTAATTCCTCCGTTAAGATTTAATAAAAAATCTTAATGTATTAGTGAGATTGCAAAAAATTGAAAGTTTAATACATTAAATTGAGAACTTTTGAAGTTTGGGAGGGTAATTACAAAGTGATAGAAACTCAAAGGAGTTGAGGTAAAGTTTTTCCTAAATTGTACTCAAAGGTTATAAGTGATAAAAAATTATTCTTTTTAGAAGATAGTCCCTTGTCTTGCACCGCAGAATCAAGACCTTTTAAACATGAACACATTACCCTGAAAACTTTTCAACTTTTCAAAGTATGTTTTTTTTTTAAAAAAATTATTTTTATAAATGAGTGTGAAAACCAAAACAAACCAAAAGAGAAGCAAATACAACTGAAAGAGAAAATACAATCGAAAGAAAAAATACACGGCTTGTTAAAACAAGGCCACAAAAGTCTGCAAAAGGAGATCTTTTCCACTGTTAAGTGGAAAATCTAACAATGAGAATATATATGTGAGAATGTTGCCAGATGAGCTAGTGGTAAATGCCCAATAAGCTATGTTATGAGTACGATGATTCGCATTCCTATCGATATTCATGACAATTCAGTTGGCAAAAGAATTGATGAGACTAAGGTTATATTTAATACACATAATATTATTCCTTAAAATAGTTTTTATTAAGAATGAAATAAGCGGAATTGATTAGTCTTTAAATAGCCATTATGACCATGAGGGAATAGCCACTCCTTAAATTGAGAAAATATTTATTCATTTAATTAAAGGAATAGTTATTTCCTCATGGTTATAAGGATGACTATGTCAAATATTAAAGTATATGTATACTTTAACACAAAAAATATTATATTTCACTTGTTATATTCTTAATAAAAATTATTTCAAAGCTATTCCGCGTACCAAATATACTCTAAGAATATCAGAAATAATGAGAGCAATTCTTTAATTAGTGGTGAGGTGTGGTTTTTGGAGACTAAGTATAACAGCTAAAGAGTCTCCCTTGAAGAGTAGGTGCTAACAGTGTAGCGCTTGAACATATTAATATACTTTATTGCATAGAGGACCGCAAGAGCTTCTCAAACAATTGGATCGCAATAGGAACCAATATAGTAGTGGCAAAAAGGTCTGCAAGAGCTTCCAGAATATGTCTAACTGATTCAATGGCGAAGCCAAAAAATTATTATTGTGGGCGCCGAACTATAAATTTAACAAATATAATTTTTAAAAAATAAAGTAATTTATCACACATTATGATATGTATCACAAATGGATATCTATAAAAGTTCATAAATATGTAATAAAATTGTATGTTAACAACGTAATTTGTTAGCACTAGTAAAGAAATACAGAAAGTTTAAAACTGCAGAATTGAAGCTCTAACAATTTCTTTTTCAATATAGATAATTAAATTATTTGCAAGAAATTTATCTTTAATTTTGTTGATAAGTCTTATTTTAACAACTTTTATCATTGAAAAATGATCATTTAGTAGTTGCCGAAGATGGTATGTCTTTAATTTTTGTCTTTACCAATCCCCAAAATTATTATGTACGTAAAGTTCAAAATACTTCAACTGAAATTTCAAATTAATTTTTTTCTCTAAAAAAAAATCAATAGGATGATACACTTTTTTGGCTTATAACGTATGCAAGTTTTCTCTCAGCTAGTCAGTTTCTTCAAAAGACACTTTTTTGGGCCTTTTATAATACAGAGTAATGCTACATTTTCAATTTTTTTGTTAAATTTTATTCAATTTTGTATATGTAGACAAAGATGGGCCTCACAAATGTAAAAAAAAAAAAATAATTTATTTTTTTTAAAAAAAGTAAAATATACAAAATTGAATAAATTTTTTTTAAAAAAATGTAGCATTATTATATAATATAACGTTACTCTATAATATAACGTTTACAAGTAAATGAGTAAATCCGTTTTATAATGTCTTAAAAGAAGGAAACTCAAGTGGGCCTCTCACAATCTACCATTTAAAAAAAAGTGGGCCTAATCACTGAAAGTCTAAAAGTAAAAACCAGACATGTATGTGCAGGGCAATTCAAATTTTTTCTTACAAATCAAAGTTAGGTATAAATTTTGAAGGGAAAATTCACATATCCTCCTTAAATTACTATCTAATTGATAATGTATCCCCCAAACTATTAAACAAATGACAATGTCCCTCATAAGGACGAAAATACCCTTAATAAAATAAAAAATAATAATTTCTTTTTTTAAAAAAAACTAAAACTAATTTTTTTTTTT
>FXXK01000351.1:193304-204249 GCA_900184695.1 Betula pendula
ATAAAAAAAATAAAAATAAAAATAAACATTCCTAACCCAATTAGCCAAATTCAAAATTTTTAAAAAAATTATAAAGATTTCATTTTAAAAAATTACTTTTTAAAAAATAAAATTAAAAATGGGTATTTAATCTTATTAAAAAATCTGTAAGTTTATTTTTATCTTTTTGTTGCCATTGAGAGGACATTGTTATTTGCTTGGTAGTTTGGGAGGACATTGTCACAATTAAAAATTTTTAAAAAATATTATTAATTAGATGATAATTTAAAAAGAATATGTTAACTTTTTATAATTTTTAAATAATTTGTGAAGCCATGGCCGACTGGCCTACATGTGGTTTCGCCACCGAACCAATATCATCAATGGTTAGCTTAGGTGACAATAGAATATTGGCAGTGACGTGAACATACACGTGTCAGGATTTTCATTAAAAACAAAACAAAAAGTGGCAGAGGTTGGATTTGATGCACCAGAATACGAGATTACCGTAAAGAGTTGTAAAAGTAAAATTTTTGTACACATTTGATTGATTTGATACAACTTAAATAAATCCTATGAATTATTTTAGTAAGTTATTATAATACTAGTCTTTTTGTTACAAAATCCAACAGCTCAGGCCGTGGCTGTGAGGATAGCCTACCCTGAAGCCACGGGATAATGGCGGTCATTGTCAGAAAAGAATATTACTTTACTTTACAGTCTTTAC
This sequence comes from Betula pendula, assembly GCA_900184695.1. Lineage (NCBI taxonomy): Eukaryota > Viridiplantae > Streptophyta > Magnoliopsida > Fagales > Betulaceae > Betula > Betula pendula. The sequence continues at coordinate 194,011 of FXXK01000351.1, forward strand.
CCACAACACACGAATCCTGTTATGCTTTCTCTCCCGAACCACAGAGATCGAATTTTTTTTTCCTTTTTGAAAATTTTATTTTCAGAATATCATTTATTTTCTTTGTTTTTCTGGGTTTCAATTTCCTCGGTGGCTGTTTTTTCTCCGTCTCTCATCTCCATACACTCTCTTTGAAAATCTCTCTCTCCTCTCTCTCACTGCGGCCAAAGCAGTTATGGCTTTCCGAGGGGTAAGCTTAAGCTTGAGCTCTCACCACTACAAAGTCTCAGCTTTTTATCGTCTTAGATCCAATGTTGAGGGCTTTTTTTTTTTTTTTTTATTTGATTTGGTGTGCATGTAATTATATGGCCATAGCTGAAGATAGATCCTTATTTCTTGTAGTTGAGAATAAATCTCTCTTTTATTTTTATTTATTTTTAATTTTTTTTTTCAGTTCTCTCGACTTTGATTTGAAGATATCTTTGCATGACTAATTTTCCCTTTTTCTCTGATAGAAAGTTTTTTGTTTAATCTTTACGATTTTTGTTTATTGAAATAGGTGTGTGGTTGGGTTTGAATACCCAGTAGTTTTGGTTTTGTTCCACTGATTTGGAGGCAAAGTTTTTTAGGTGGCAGTGTTTATTTCTACACATTCTTTTATTGTTTATTTAGAATTAGTGTGTTATTATGGACAATGTAAATGGATTGCTTAGATTAATGGTATTTCCTTGGTGATGCTTGTTGGGTCTGAATTACTTAGCATTATGCTGTGTTTAGTTGCATGCACATGGGATGGACTGGTATTGGAACTGGGAACTGAGGATGTTAATTCCTTCTTATGTTTTTCCCTTATTTTTTGGTTGCTTCAGCTAGGGATGGCTTTGGAACTGAATTTACACTGTAAAGCAAAAGCAGACCTCAAAAATTCAATGAAAGTCTGACACAGCAAAAGTGGAATTTTCTGAATTCGAAATCTACTGAATTGAATTCTATATTGTGTGATCGATTGCAGCCTTGTTGAATGTTTGCGTCCTCATGTTGTTAGGAATTGTTCAAGCTGGGGACAGCTTGAGCCATTGTGCATATCCATTTAAATGCATAAGAATTTGTGCTTCCTCGATGGTTCTTATTAGGAAGCAGTCACAACTTTAGACTCTAAAAAAGTGTTTTGCATGGTTGGAGACGAGAAGCGGCATTTGAAGCCACTCACTTGGGCCAAAAAAGAAGAGATAGAGAAAACAAAAAAAATAAGGAATACTCTCTTGTGCCCAATAACCATGGGACTCATGCAAAAAATTTGTTTTACTTGCCCATTAAAAAGGCCCCATAAGGGCATTTCGCTCACCCTTAACTGCCAAATATTAAGAGTTTCAGGGCCCCAACCTTCCAAAGAAGAGTTGTTCAGCGGGGCCAGAAAGACTTGATCATAGGGACTTAGACTTGAAGGACATTTGCAACATTTTACCAAAATCACAAATAATATGGAACTTTCTTTGGTATGTTATCATTTTTATTGTTGTTATTATTATTGTCATGGTAATCATCATTCTCATAATATTTAATTTTTATTTTTTTTCATCAGTTCGAGTGCTTTAACTTACAATTTTTTATTTTTTATTTTTCAGTTGAATGCTTCTTCCGGCATGGGTGTTGCTGAGCACAGCAAGACCACATACCTCGAGCTGCAGAGGAAGAAGGTGCACCGCTATGTGATTTTCAAGATCGATGAGAAGAAAAAAGAGGTTGTGGTCGAAAAAACCGGAGGCCCAGCTGAGAGCTATGATGACTTCACTGCTTCTTTGCCTGAGAATGATTGCCGATACGCAATTTATGACTTTGACTTTGTGACTTCTGAGAACTGCCAGAAGAGCAAGATATTTTTTATTGCATGGTTAGTATCTTTTGCAAATGCTCAATTTTGTACCATACAGCTAAGAACGGGCTGCAACTGCTCTCATCAAATGTGCCTCATTGTCCTCTTATTTTAAATCCAGGCTGATGTTGTGTTCACACCATTCATACTTATATCAATATATTCCTGGAATTTTTTTATTGGTTAAAAATCCAGTGCTATATTTTCAATCCAAATTCATTATTGCTGTCATTTTTGGTATTTATTTATTTATTTTTAATGAAAAAGCTATAAGAATACCACCTTGTGTTAACCGTTATACCTTCCCTCAACATTTTATGTGGATGCAATTATGTGGCGTGTTAAGTTGATTTTTCTTGCAAGTACTAATTTTGTTGATGATTACTCTAACATAAAAACAATTTCTCATTTTTTCTTCCTGTGAACATGTTTTTAAAGTGGCGTTGTGGTCTTCATACTTAGGACCTCCTTGATCATATCCTCATTTCCCTTTCAACATCCTTGTTTCTCCTAAATGTATATAGCTGTCATTATGTAGTTGCCAATGTTTTCTCTGTAAAGAATAGCTTCATAGGACAGGTTCATGGCTTCCACAGAACTTTCCTTATCACAAGATGCCTCTGTGCACAATTATACACAAAATTTGGGCAAATGACCTGAATAGGCATTTCTACAGCGATATAACCTTTGTCTACTGGAACTGTGAAGAATATTATCCTTTGTGTTCCTTATTATAGACACAGGAGTGGTAATGAATGGGACATCAATGGCCAATGGGGTCTCTCTCCAGTGAGTGCTATGGCATGATCATTTGGAGAGGATCCTTTCATTATTTGAGGAGTTCTAGAGTTTGACTCTTGTTAGCAGAATGATAAGGTTAAAGTAAGTTTGAATTGATTGGTGGCATCTCACTGAGAATCTGTTGCCTTTTCTTGTTATCCTGGCCTACTAGGTTTCTAGAATTTTGATTAAGAAATTATGGATATTTGATTATATTTAAGAGTTGGTGTTTTATCTCCTTAGGGCTGAGCACTGCCCCCTACAGGCGGAATTCAGCCCTACTCCAGCCCCTGTATCGGGGGGCGGTTTCAACAATCACCTACTTGTCCACGGGGGGTGGAAACTGGCTGTATCTGCTCCAACAGATGGGGATTCTTTTTAGGTCCCGCCTGTTTAACCCGTGGGCCGTATGGAGGAAGAAAGGCTAGATCGGAGGGAGAGGGGGGTGGAAGGTGGCGGCAATGGACAGCAAGGGGGGGAGGTGCTGCGGGACAGAGGGAGGAGGAAAGAGAAAGAGGAAGTAGAGGAAAAGGGAGAATTAAGAGGGGAAGTGAAGGGAAGAGGAAGGGTGGGGGGCAGTGCTCTTGGTGAAGTGCCACCTCCTCAAAGGTGAAGGAGAGAGAGAGAGGAGGGAGAGAAAAAAAGTTATTATTTTTAAAAAGTTTTTTAAAAATCCACCCCGCCCGGGTAATGGGGGAAAGAAAGTCCGTTCATTACCCTTACGGGTGGGCGAGCCTAGCGGGCGTGCCCGTTAAACCGGCCCGCAGAGCATCCCTAATCTCCATGCAAGGGATGCGGAGGACAGATCTTGGCCAGGCCTGTTTCTGAACTGTTGAAGTTCCTATTTGTTCTCTTTTTTTGTTGTTTATGTGCCCTTGGGGAATGTCTTTAGATGTAGTTTTTAGTGTTTGAATAATTGTCAGCTATGACTTTCATTTTCTAGTGGGAGGATGAGAAATATGGTATTGGAATCATCTGGGGCACTTTCTTGTGGGGAATGTCTCTAGATGTAATTTGTTTTTTTCAAATATTTGTGATACTAATGTTTTTCTTTTTCAAGAAGAAAAGAGAAAGAGATTGATCTTGTTCATAAAAATAAATAAATAAATAAATAAAAAAGAAAAAGAAAAAGAAAACTAATGTTTTTCTTTTTCAATGAACCAGGTCTCCTTCTGTATCCAGGATCCGGGCCAAGATGCTGTATGCAACATCAAAGGACAGGTTCAGAAGGGAGCTGGAGGGCATCCATTATGAGATCCAGGCAACTGACTCAACTGAGATGGATCTTGAAGTCATCAGAGACCGTGCAAATTGAGTACTCACTTCAAAGGATTTCCCTATCTTTTAGGGTTTTCTTTGGTGACCTAATGAAATTAAATTTGCTGCTTCAATTTGTTGCTGAGTATGTGCATTGTCTGCTCCTGACACAAATTACATATAGCATAACTATTAAATAATTGTCACCTGGGAAGGCTGATTAGGGGCTCGTGACTATGATACCCAGTACAGGGGAATTTGGGCTTCCTTATTGCCATGATGCTTCTCGGGTGGTATTCTATATGTACTGATAATTTGACTGCCATTCTACTAATATGGATATTGTATCAGTGGTCTCTCTTGAGCTCATTTTATCACTTATCATGACATGCTATGGTTTTCTGAGCAGACTAATTGGACCAGGGCGGTTAACTTACTAACTTTTGGATTTTCCAAAAATATTTAAATTCTAGTGGGGTATATGATATTGGAGTTTTTGATTTGGAAAGAATCTGCTTGCTGCCTAGAATTTTTGTTTCTTTTTCTTTTTATTTTTTTATTTTTTTATTTTTGTCCAATGCAGAACTTTCAATCAAGCAGGGCTTACAATTGTGACTTATTTTGTTCAGTGGATTGTATTTGAAGATGCCGTTTACAGAAATCAGGCTCCTAAAGAATGTCTGGTTTACCATATAGAGCAGTTACAAAATGTCCCATGTTGTCTAGCTTGATTTTGCATTTTGATATGAACTTCAGTCTGTATTGTGTTGTGTACCTTTTTTTTATGGTCTCATTGTTGTGTAGTTTGCTATGTGTTTTGAGTAATGTTATATTCTACAATTTTTTTTCACATCTATCCCACAGTAAGAATTAATCCAATAATTAGTTGAGAGTGATAATGTATTAAAAAAAAAATTAATCCAATAATTAGTTGAGAGTGATAATGTATTGCTCGAGATCTAATGCATCAAAATTAAATCCAATGTAGTTTTATACGAAACTCATTGATGCTGGGATACCTATTTATTTGTCCTACTGTCATCGAGAAGCTAATTGAGTTTTGTATGAATGCTGAGATCAAAACATTTTGGGTCAATTACTATTTGATTCTGATCTGAGCTTTCTGAAATTGTTGAACAAAGAAATTAAAGTAATATTTTGTTCATTCTATTGTAAACGCTGTTGCCTGAAAAATCAGCAAATCTTGCAAGTTTGGGTCTGGCAATTTACAAAATAGAGGCAGCATGAAGATAAATTTTAAAATAAAACTTATGGTCAAGCATTTGTTCATGCCTTTCGTATTCGAAAAATGATTTTGAAAAGCATCACCACTCAAAGTGGAAATGAATGCTTTGATTTGGCGGATCAACTATACTTTTAAATATACTCAAAATCTATGCATTTAAAATAACCTGCTAGGTAATGAAGATGCTTGAGATTTCCTAAGATAATTTTACAAGGAAATTTTTAAAATTTTAACTCAAATAACTCACATTTTACTATGCTAATACGATAAGAATTAAAGACTTTAAAAGGATATTACATGTGGCAAAGTTTAAACCATTTAATCAAAACAAAGTAAGAACATTATATAAGAAAAATAAGAATGATATATGAAAAAAGTCATTTTAAAACTGGGTATGTTTGGAAAAGTTATCAGAAAATATTTTCTGTTTTTGTGTCTTAAAAAGTATTTTCGAAAAAGTAAAAATTCGATGGGTATTGTTGGTGAAGGTTGCATTTGAAAAATTGTTGCTTGTAGCGGCCATATCTAAAAATTTGTTTGGTTATCTGAAAATTGCTTTTGAAAAGAAAAAAACAAATCTAAAAAGTGTGTTGATTTAATTCTAAGAATATTTTTTCAAAGCATAAAGAAAAAAAAAAAGGGAAGGGGAGAGTCCATATACCCCTCTTAAACTACAACCCAATTGACAATGTCTTCTCCCAAACTTTTAATTGGGACAATGTCCCTTCTCAAATTATCAAAAATTGTCAATATCCCCCAAATGACAAAAATACCCTTAATAAAATAAAATTTTAAAAAAGTTCTAAAAAAAATCAAACTAAAAAAAAACGAAAATTTTAAAAAATTGCCACCGAATTGGCCAATTAAAAATTAAACAAGAAATCGTTTTTTTTATAAAAAAATTGATTTGTTCCCCCCTCTTTGATTTTGATTTTTGATTTTTTTTTTTTAATTTTAAAAAAATTATAGGAGTATTTTTTTCTTATTGAAAAATTTATAAGGTTATTTTTTGTCTTTTTGCTGGCCTTAAAGAGGGGAGGGGGCATTGACAATATTTTGATAGTTTGGAGGGGATATTGTTCCAATTGAAAGTTTAAAAAAGACATTGTCAATTGGATAGTAGTTTGAGGAGGTATGTTGACTTTTTTTTTTTAAAAAAAAAGGGACCTACTAGAGGTTGACCTCCACAAATAACAACCGACACCCCTTGTCTCGTTTGTATGGATAGAGGCCGCTACTTCTTTATCGGAGGGGGAGGTGGGTCTCCCCCTTCACCTACGGTGTCCCTTAACGCCTCTTGCTGAGACATTTGTTTGGGGGGGGGATCGCAAAGTACCTTGGGGGTTGAACTTTCCACCCTTGCTAGTTTCTACGAGGGTGGACATCAATGGTGAGAAGGGGAAACCTATCTCCAATGAAATGGTAACTTCCATACTATTGAAGCTAGCCTCCACTTTTATTTTATTTATTTGTTTTAAATTTTTTATAACAAGGCTAGCCTCCATTTGTTATTGTGCATGTTTTGACAAATTGAGCTGTGTTTTCACTTGTTTTTGAAAAATTAAGCATAAGTTTCAAAAACATTTTTATACGAAGGTGAAAGAAATTTTCTAAAACGTATTTTGTGTTTTTTTTTTTTAAAAAAAAATTATATTTTGTTTTGGAAAAGAGTGTTAGTGATTATAAGAACACATAATTATTTATAAAATAGTTTCTACACTTATGCTCCTATTAGTGAGCTTGTATTCATATTTATATTAAGCTTTACATGAATTTGTTATGATAAGATATGGATAACTATATATTTGAAAATGCCATAGATATGGTTTCTATCTTATCATTATCCCATCTCTTCACATTTGGTCCAAGATGAGGATCACGATGGTTTTTGAACATTCGAATTAGAGGACAATGTGTCGTGTGCTTCAACAGCCCCTCCTCTCATCCCCCCGTGCAAGGTCAACGTGAGTGATATGAGATTGAGCTTAAAAAAAATTCTTGAAATTTGGTAGAAACTATCGGTTTGGTAGGAACATTTATAATTTGATTATTGCTAAGAATAAAAAAGATATGTAAAGATTTGTCAACCACACGATCACACACAAAATGGAAAATCTATCTCCATGTGCTTAGTTCGTGCGTGGAATATGGGATTAACTGAGACATATGTGGCGCCTATATTATCACACCAAAGCTTCAGTGGAGCAGGGAGCAAAACACCAAGATCACGAAAGAGGGCTTGAATCCAAAGGAGTTCTAGAGCTGTATTCGCAACATATTATTATTCAGCTTTCGTGCTTGACCTTGATACAATTGACTACTTGCGAGAGCTTCAGGAGATCGAATTGTTACCAAGGAAGATACAATACGCACCAGCTGATCCTCTTCCATCGGTGAAACTAGCTCAATCTGCGTCCGAGAAAGCTTCAAAGTGTGGAATAAGTGGTGCAAGTAATAAGCAAACCGTGATAGTTTACTTTAGATACTAAAGGATCCTTTCAACAGCTTGTCAATGAAGCTTGGTTGGCCGGTGCATAATTGGCAAACACGATTGACAACAAATGTCAAGTAAGGTCGTGTAAGAGATGAATACTGTAACGAGCCCATTATGCTTCAAAACATTGAGGGGTCTTCCATAAGATCACCCTCAAAGGTTGACAGAAAACTTGATGAAGACATGTGAAAAGTGATGGGTTTTGCCTCCAGCATATTAGTTCGCTTCAACAAATCCAAAATGTAGTGTCTCTCAACTAGCAATAGACTAAACTTTAGCCATAGGACTTCAACACCAAGGAAGAAATTCAGGTCTCCCAGATCCTTAACTGCAAATTCTAACCGAATAAGATGCAATAATTCATCAATTGTATAAGGAACCGATGCAATGATAATAATATCATAGACATAGATTAAAATAAACATAGTTATGAAATTAGTTCTAAATGTAAACAAACTTGGAGCCAACAAACTCAAGTTCAAGCAACTTGCGGGTGAGTCGAGAATACCAAGCTTGAGGGGCCTACTTCAGCATGTAAAGTACCTTATATAACTTGCAGAGATGATGAGGCAATGAGGGATGGATGCACAAAACCCAAAGGTTGACTTACGTATATTTCGTTCGAAAGAAAGCTATGGAAGGCATTTGAATGTCTTTTTGCTTGAGGGGCCAACTAGCTGAGTACTATTGATAAGACAGTCTGTATAGTCGTGGGTTTAACCACCGAACTAAAATTTTCACCATAGTCAATAGCAACTTGTTAATGGAAACCTTTGGCTATCAGCCATGCCTTTGCAGCCCATAACATTCGTGGTAGTGGAGGGAGGGACAAGGGTCCACGTCTAGTTTGTTAGAAAGGCATTGAACTCAACCTGCATTGCATTGTGCCATTCAAGAACATTGACAACATTGGAGAAACAAGTATGTTCAGTAAGTGCAGAATTTGTCATGGATAGGAGAGCCTAAGCAATAGAATAATAGATAGTGTCATCTATAAATTGGTGAGGTCTATTGATGTTGTTTTGCTCAAGTTGTCATAGGATGTGGTCTCGTGTGAGCAATAAATGTTCTTGTGTATCAATCACATGAGGAGCTACAGACGAGGATACGACAAACTCAGAGATGGAATCCAAATGAGCTACAAGAGAGTGAATTGGAGTAAGATGAGTAGGTACGGGAGGATGTATGTGACTCGTGGAAACAAAGAAAGAGTAAGTGGTATCAATGGAGTAGCAGAAGGTTGAATGGAGGATGATTTAATAGTGGCTAGCTTGAAAGCAAAAGGAAATATGGTTTCATGAAAGATAACATTACATGAAACATATATATTTCATGACTACATATGATAGTACAAATATCCCTTATGTCTACAACTATATTCCAAGAACACACACTCCTTAGAGCCAAAATCAAATTTGTGAGAGTTATAAGAGCCTAGGTTTGGAAAACACTCACACCTAAAAAATCTCAAAAAAGTGTAACCAGGTGCTTTAGAAAATAATTTCTCAACGAGGGAAAGATTAAGGAGAAAGGGGGTAGGCAACCGAATGATGAATAACATGAGGTTTTACATGCCTCATTTCAGAAGGAATTGGAAACACGACTATCTACAATAAGGGTCAGGGTAGTATCAATAAGATGTTGGGGTTTTGTCTCTACACATTCTTATTGTTGATGGGTGTGTGGACAAGAAACCCGATGAACAATGACCACATATTGAAAGAAAGTGCTAAGTTTATGGAATTCCCGTTCCAAGTTTGTTTGAACAAATTTTATCTTGGAATTAAGAATGCGTTCCACCATGGATTGAAATTTGAGAAACACATATATGGCATCAAATTTACTTTGAATGGGGAAAACCCAACTAAAACGACTAAATGCATTAATAAAGGTCACATAATAATTATTACCATTAATGATAACAATTAGGGAAGGCCCTCATACATTTGAATAAATTAATTCTGAAAAAATACAAATTTTTTAAACAGAATTAGAAAACGACAATTGATGTCCTTTAGCTTGCTCGTAGGGCAAGGAGCATGAGCTTTATTGGTGGTGACACGGAGGTTAAACTTAATTAACACCTGTTTGACAATATGAAGAGTAAGGTGACCTAGGCGCCAATGCTAGTGATTAGTGGACGTCCGTTCACCAACAAGAGCCTAAGGCCTCGTTTGGTTTGCGGAATAGGTCCCGAAATAGAATAACTATTCTTATGGAATAGTCATTCCTTTATTTGATAAGTGCTTATTCCTAGAAATAGTTATTCCCCTAGGAATAGTTATTTTCATAGGAATACCTATTCCCTTACGAAGAGGAATAAGTATTCCTTTTAAAAAGAAGTGAAATACCTATTCCATTCCTATGAGAATAAAAAGAATTGGTACTCTTCTTATAAAAGTCCTCACCGTCGGCTGAAAAAATTGCAGATCTCTTCACCCTCACGCTCCAACGCTGCAGACCCAATACTAGGTATCTCTCTCCAAGGATTTCTTCTTCCCCCCATCTTTTGTTTCTTTCATCCCCTCTCTCTCTTTCTCTATCTCTCTGTTCTGTTTCTCTATCTCTGAATACAATCAATTCCTCTCTCTCTCTCTCTCTCTCTCTTCT
>FXXK01000351.1:204563-229314 GCA_900184695.1 Betula pendula
TACTCATCCCACGAGATATGATATGTTGGAAGATCCTGTTCTGAGGGCTGTTTGGATGGCTTTTCGGAAGGTCCCTTCCTCAACTTAGATAGTTTTTTTGAAGGTCCGCTCCCAACTTGCTGCTCCAAAACTTGATGGGAGGATGGAGTAAAGTCTATGCTCTTCTCAGCAAAGCAAAGACTATTTGCAAGTTGACTTGCATGAAATTGACGTCAAATTCTTGAAACTTCTGTTTTCCTTTTGATGAATAATTGTGTGATAGGATTATTTGCAAGTTGACTGGCATGAAATTAACGTTTCAAGAATTTGACGTAACTAGCATATATTTATGAGATTTTTTTGATTGTCTATATTGATTTGATTTAGAATATATAAAATTTAAGGGAGGAAGAAGAAGCAGATTAGGTAGGGAAAAAAGAAAAAAAAAATTATGCAAGATGTGAAGGAGCATAAAACGTGAATTATTGTTCTTTATTTTATTAGAAGAAGCAAATCTATGAGTGTAGCAAAGAAAAAAAAATAGAGAGCAGGAAGAATTTTATGCAAAAGACGTGAACTAGTAGCAAATGCAGATCTGAGTGTAGCAAAGAAAAAAAAAATAGAGAGCAGGGAGAATTTTATGCAAAAAACGTGAACTAGTAATAAGGAGTCCATCATTTTGGGCTGCTCAAATTGCATTGGGCTATTTTAAGGAGTCCATTATTTTATCCAATTAAGACACATAATCAGATTATTATGGCATGTTGTCTTATGCATAACTACGTATGAAGGGAGTTGCTTGTGGACCCATTAGAGGAAGAAATGGACCAATAGGACCAACAAGACCTCACACATATAGGAACTAATAATGATCCAATAACGCAAATCGAGGCTTCAGATGAATGGAGTGCATGGAGAACAACTATGGCAAATGACATGTTTAATTCGTGGAGAGAAATTAGACGAGGCAATTGATCATGTTAGGATATATTACTATATGTGACATTTATTTAAACTTTTTATGTGTGATTGGCAATTGACCATGTTACGATGTACTATTTTATGTACAAATTTATTTGCTGCTTCAGATAATCTTAGCAAGACAGTTATCGGGACAGTAGCACCTGATAATAGATTAAAAGTTAATGACGAGCTTTTAAAAATAATTGGTCTTAGCAATAAGGATCGTCTCAAAGCTGCAAGATTAATTGTTCGTCAGCCTGAAGTAATGGATCTATTCTTTAGCATTTCAGATGATGACAAGGAAGAATTGATGCGTGGACTTATTAATGAGGCATGAACAGTTGTTCAAAGTCAGCTATTTTTAGTTTTAAATTATGTTTAAAATTTTTAAATTAAGAATTGGTAGTATACAATTTTTGGATGGTTAAGATGTTTGGTGAGCTATAAGTGATTTTATATTTATTTATTTTAATTTTTTTTTTGAGTATTATGAGACAATTTGGTGGTGTGGATTAGGAGTAGCTTGATTTTAATTAATGTGCTTTTCCTTCAATATTATAATAGTTCTTACAAAATGATGTCTAGTTAGTTGATGTGCTTTTCATATATAATTTTTTTTCTTAAAAAAAATTGAAGGGTGATATGATAATTTGTTGATGTGTTTTTTTCATTTTTATACATCATTTTGTAGTGTTACGGCTTAGGTAGAAAAAAGCAAAAAAAATTAAAACAAAAAAACAAAAAAAGCCACGAACTTGACAAAATTTTTTTTTTCAAGATTTTTTTTAAAAAAAAAGTTATAGTATAACGTTTTATGTTTCAAAAATAAAGAAGAAAATGTCGTTATATTACATTTGTAGTATAAGGGTGTTTTAGGAAATTTGATTACAATATGATTCCATTCACCAACGTATTGTACTTTACCAAACAAAATAATACATATTCAGTGTTCTATTCCATCGTTACAACCAAACCAAGGAATAGGAATACCTATTCCATTCCACCTTCANTAAATTTATTTGCTACTTCAGATAATCTTAGCAAGGCAGTTATCGGGACAGTAGCACCTGATAATAGATTAAAAGTTAATGACGAGCTTTTAAAAATAATTGGTCTTAGCAATAAGGATCGTCTCAAAGCTGCAAGATTAATTGTTCGTCAGCCTGAAGTAATGGATCTATTCTTTAGCATTTCAGATGATGACAAGGAAGAATTGGTGCGTGGACTTATTAATGAGGCATGAACAGTTGTTCAAAGTCAGCTATTTTTAGTTTTAAATTATGTTTAAAATTTTTAAATTAAGAATTGGTAGTATACAATTTTTGGATGGTTAAGATGTTTGGTGAGCTATAAGTGATTTTATATTTATTTATTTTAATTTTTTTTTTGAGTATTATGAGACAATTTGGTGGTGTGGATTAGGAGTAGCTTGATTTTAATTAATGTGCTTTTCCTTCAATATTATAATAGTTCTTACAAAATGATGTCTAGTTAGTTGATGTGCTTTCCATATATAATTTTTTTTCTTAAAAAAAATTGAAGGGTGATATGATAATTTGTTGATGTGTTTTTTTCATTTTTATACATCATTTTGTAGTGTTACGGCTTAGGTAGAAAAAAGCAAAAAACCAAAAAAAGCCATGAACTTGACAAAATTTTTTTTTTCAAGAATTTTTTTTTTTTTTAAAAAAGTTATAGTATAACGTTTTATGTTTCAAAAATAAAGAAGAAAATGTCGTTATATTACATTTGTAGTATAAGGGTGTTTTAAGAAATTTGATTACAATATGATTCCATTCACCAACATATTGCACTTTACTAAACAAAATAATACCTATTCGGTGTTCTATTCCATCGTTACAACCAAACCAAGGAATATGAATACCTATTCAATTCCACATTCATCTATTCCAAGGAATACCTATTCCATGGAATAGTCATTCCGTGAACCAAACGAGACCTAATTTTTTTGAGAAGAGATGGGTGACAAATAAAACTGGTAAAGACCATATTTAAGTGGACTTTGATGGAGTAGACCCCAGAGTTGCAATCCTTGATCACAAAATGAGTAAAGTGAAATTCAATAAACACAAAATTATCACATGCAATCTGACTCCGTAAAAGTAAATTCTTGCAAATATTTGGGACACGAAGAATTTGATGTAAAGTAAAATTACGACGTGAAATATCAAGAGAGGCAAAACCTATGTGGCTTATAGACAAACCCATTCCATTGCCCACACAAATCTAATCCTGACAGTTTGTATTCCTTAGAGGATAAATTGAGGTTGTTTAGCTCGTTGGTGAGGTGGTGTGTCACCTTGGTATCAAGGTACCAGTTCTCACCCGTGGCTAGATTTGAAGATGAATAAAAGGCTTGAGGATTGGTGTTGGAGTCCACCTGATAGCCCTGATAGCATTGTAAGGCTATATGCCCTTGTTTGCCACAGACTTGGTAGGTAGGATGAGACTAAGCTGATGAGTTGGAGAAGAAAGAGCCCTGACCACAACCATTTGAGGACTAACCTCAGCCATAGTTTCCACAACGACCACTAGAGTGGTTCCCATGACCACGATTTCCTCAACCACAATTATCTTGGGATTGAGTGCATAAATTGGCAAATGACTAAGATAACTCCGTAAAAGGGAGATGTTGTTTAGAGTGCATCTAACGGGCTAACAAGTGCCCATAAATTTCATCATGGGATAGAGGTTCTACCTCAATTGTGATAAGGGTAACAAAGGGATCATGCTTAGATCCCAAGCTAGCTAGGAGATAAGACATAATCTCAAAGTCATTCAATGGCTGGCTTATAGCAGCTAAGGTGTTACTCAGGGTTTTGGAAGTAATTCGGAATAGAGAAATTACCTTTATTGGATGTATCAAATTGATAATTGACTTGCTTCACTCGAGCTCATGATTGAGAGGTGAACACCTTCTCCTAAGTGTTCTAGAGGTCACGAGATGTACCACAATCGATGACATGTGCTACTAATGATTCAGAAAGGCATGATAATCAGTACATTAAGGATCATTTGATCCATTGGCACCCCCTAATAAAGTGAGATTGACAACAATGGAAAGAGCATTAGTATTAGGGGTGGGATTGAGAATAATTTGAGGTGGAGGAAGTGATGAGCCATCATTAAACCCATATGCATCCTGGCCTCAGAGATAGGCATCAATTTGGGTCTTTCACAAGAGGAAGTTGTCTTTTGAGAGTTTAACGTGAAGAGATGGTTTCATATTCAATACGGTGAAAATGATAGAAAAAGGGTTGGCAGGTAGGGTGTAACAACCCGATCCCATATTGGGAATATGAGAAATAGCCGATATAGAGTAGATGATTTATAAATAGAGTCATGAATGTTGAATCTCATATTGCCTAGTAAGACTCAACATCGCCTAGGTGAAACTAGGCTGTACAAGTGATTCTAGAAAAATTTTAAAATTGACTAGTCATTTTGGAATGATAGCACAAATGTGACTAGCACTGTTACAAATGGTATCAGAGCCATAGCCCAGCCTAAGATGGGGGGAGTGTGCACAAGCCCATGAGGGTCTCCAGCGAGGACGCTGAGTCCTAAGAGGAGGTGATTGTGGCGTCCTACATTGCCTGAGTATAGAGATTGAGATATGCTTATATGTATACTTGCACCCTACTTGACACAACGCGTTTCAAAGCTGTGATGGTCTTGAACATATCAGAACTTCGCAATTAAGTGTGTTTATGCTGGAGTAGTACCAAGATGGGTGACCTCTTGAAAAGTCCGAAGTAGTATCAAGATGGGTGATCTCCTAGAAAGTCTGGTTCATAGGAGCCAAAAGCGAACAATATTGTGTCAGTGGGGTGGGTCGAGTCGTTACATATGGTATTAGAACCACTTAGTAATGCTAGACGATGTGGTACTGAAGCACTGCATGACGTGGCCTTGACGAGGACGTCAAGAATTTAAGAGGAAGAGTTTGTAACACCTCGGTCCCATATTGGGAAGATGAGGAATAACCCACATAGAGTAGGTGATTTATAAAGAGAGTCATGAGTGCTAAGTTCCACATTATCTAGTTACTAGGTGAAACTGAGCTTTATAAGTGATTTTAGAGAAACTTTAAAATTAACTAGTCCTTTTGGGGTGATAGCACAGCTACAAATGGTATCAGAGCCACCTAGTAATGCCAGGCCATGTGTTATTGAAGCACTACATGACGTGACCTTGACGAGGATGCCAAAAATTTAAGAAAGAGAGTTTGTAACACCAGGTCCCATATTGGGAAGATGATGAATAGCCCACATAGAATGAATGGTTTATAAAAAGAGTCATAAATACTAAGTCCCACATTGTATAGTTATTAACTTTATAAGTGATTTTAGAAAAATTCTAAATAACTAGTCCTTTTGAAGTAATAGCACAGATATAACTAGCGTTTTTTTTTTTTTTAAATTGTTACATAGGATAGTTGATGAGGTAGTGGAGGAATTGGTTGATTCAGGGATGGCATTGAAAAACTCATCTCAATGAGCTTGTATTCATATTTATAAGCTTTACATGATAATATATGGATAACTATACATTTGAAAATATCACAGGAATAGATTCAATCTAATTATTATCTAATCTCTTCGCACTTGGTTCAAGATGAGGATTATGACATTTTTGAGCATTCCAATAAGATGCTAATGTGTCATGTGATTCAACAGTGATGAAGGTCACATCTCAAAACTTGTTTAGATTTTTTAGATAACTATTGTTTGAAAAATACTTTCTAGTGTTTAAAAAGCAAAAAATAATGTAAAATTTTAGCAAAGGAAAATGCTTGGAGTTATTATAGCTTTTACTATAATTCCTTTATAAATCTAACTGAAAATTTATATTTTATGAAAATGAGTGTTACATAAACTGTCATGTGACAATTTACATTTGAGTGGTTGACATGATAAATACTACGTAAATTGTCACATTAATTTGTAAACATAGTAAGTGTTATGTAGACTATCAAGTGGTAGTTCACATTTTAATGACTAACATGGTAAATACTACGTGAATTGTCACATTAATTTGTAAACGTAATAAGTATTACGTAGATTATCAAGTGGCAGTCCACATTTTAATAGCAGATAAAATAAGTAGAGAAATGCTACTTAGCATTTTCAAGTAGCATTCTCTACTAAGTAGCGTTTTTCTTTGTTTATTTGTTTTTTCTTTCTTTTATTTTAAAAAAATTAAATGAATATAAATATGCTACATAAACAAAAATACTAAGTAACATTACTCTTTATCTAATAATGTACTATGTGAACCTCCGTTTATTAAGGGCTAAACATTTTATATATATTTTACCGGCTAAAACCGTTACTGTTAAAAAAAAAAAAAAACCCCCGCTACGATTAAAAAAAAAAAGTTGGGCTTCTCTTATCACGGTTTTGAGAGGCGTGTTAGGCAGGGAGGACTTATCCGCGTCACAGTAGGTTCACGAAGCAGACGAGATGCGTCTCCCAAGTCCCATCCCCCACGTGATTTTACATCACTGGGATCCATAAAACGCTCACAAAAAGACATTTTCCCGATTCACTTTGTTCAACCATAGACGTCACTGTACAATGTACACTGCTAGGTTTGTGATTATATCATAACCTGACAAAATTATTGCATAATTTGGGCACTTTGTTTTTGTTTTGGGCTGCTAGACCCGGTTTGGTGTTGGTAGTTAATGGGTATTTGGTATAATTGCTTTAAATAGAAGTGAGTGTAGTTGAAATCCTTGGATTGATTATCTCTGCTGGTTCTTATTGCTTTTTATAGTATATTCCAGTTCTAGTTGCTTCTGGATGACGTTCTTTAATGGGTATTATTGAAGAATTATTTTGGCCTGTCTGAGATCTATGTTCTTCACTTGCATGAAATCTATTCTTTTGGATAGAGAATTCTAGTCGAAGAGCACAGGGTGGATGGTGGACCATAGGTGCACCGGCACGATCAGGTTTGCAGCAAAGTGTGTCTCAGCTTGGACTGTCTTTTTCTTGTTGCAGTTTTTACCTTTTTATTTTAAATAAAACGTTGCAGCTTGTATGTTTTTCGGTTTTTGTGGTCTACAAAAGGGTTCTAGAATTGAAGTATTCTGTGAAGCGCTTGAATTTGATATATGGTTAGAGGTCCGATTGGGAAGCCTTAGTTGGGGGAGCTTTAGATGCAAAGCGGGTTGAACAGCCTTGTCGGCTGGCTGTTGGGTATTCATTCGTTCCAAGTAATTTTTACAACTGTATGTTTACTTGAGGATTTACTATATGCTTTCTAGTGCTATTACTGATATTTCAAAACTTTGGCAAAATCAACTGTCCAATACTTTGCTGCAAATGAATCAGTCTTTGTCTTTTGTTGCTTTGTGGGGTTCTTAAGTTTGACACAGTCAAGTTGTTTGATAGAATTGGTGACCAATGAGAATTTTTCTGGTTTTCCTAGGTCTGTATTGAAGGTGAAGACAGAGTACTGACTAATCCAAAAATAGAAAAAAAAGTGAAGACAGGGTACTGTAAGCTCTATGAAATTTCAAACTTTTGTTTGGCCCTGAAGGATTAGAATCATCCAATATGGGTAGCAATAAGACCATTGTTTGGTTTAGGAGGGACCTCAGAATTGAGGACAATCCTGCCTTTGCTGGTGCTGCAAGGGATGGTTCTGTGTTTCCTGTCTATATTTGGTGCCCTAAAGAGGAAGGACAGTTTTATCCAGGTCGAGTCTCAAGGTGGTGGCTGAAGCAATCTCTAGCCCACTTGGGACAGTCTCTGAAGTCCCTTGGGGCTGAACTAATGCTGGTCAAGACCGACAATATTCTTTCTACACTTGTGGAGTGCATCAATGCTGTTGGGGCAACAAAAGTGGTATTCAACCATCTTTACGGTGGGATTTGGTTCCTTTCTTCAAAGTAGCTTGACTTCACTGATATACACTTTGACTTGTCTAATAAATTTAGTGGAGAATATTAACTATGATCTACATATATGATATTTTCATGAATATATAACCAGTGTACCTAAATGATGAGTAAACTAATCCTTGTATAGATCCTTCGGATGATTATGGCTAATGGTTTCAAGTTTATAGCTCTCGCACGTGATGATGCTACTTCTATTGAAATTCTAACATGTAGCGTACAAAATATGGTCATCAAATTGGATAAAAAAACAAGTCTGCGAGTGAGGAGGAAACAACTTATAAAACTCTAGTGGCCTCTGGCACATCTGAAGATCTGTAATTTTAGTTTCTTCTTCTTTTTTATTTTTTAATTCCAGATCCTATTTCACTTGTTCGAGATCACAGCATCAAAGCAAAACTGGGGGAGCTCGGCATTTCTGTGCAAAGCTATAATGGAGATTTGTTGTATGAACCATGGGAAGTATATGATGAAAGTGGACATGCTTTTACAACCTTTGAGGCATATTGGAATAAATGCTTGCACTTGCAAATGGAACCTGTTTCACTTCTTCCTCCAAGGAAATTAGTGCCAGCTGCAGGTACAGTTAAACAGAACTTTTTTTAGGTTGGTTCCTCCATGATGGCACTACTAGCTGTCTACATTTGAGGTCAAAATATATGATATTTTCTTGGTGATGTAAAAACTAATAAGGTAGTGGTACTGCCATTTTAACATTTTTCTACTGCAAACAGAATGTTCATGATGTTCAGCTCAGATTTTAACCTGTCAGCATATTACATGTGTCAGTGTGTATTAAAGAAAGAAAGAAAGAAAGAACAGTGAGAATGAATATCTGAGAAGTACTACTTTTGTCAATGACAGGAACTGTCAAAAATTGTTCAATTGAGGAATTGGGTCTTGAAGACGAATCAGAAAAATCTAGCAATGCCTTATTAGGAAGAGCGTGGTTTCCAGGTTGGAGCAATGCTGATAAGACTCTTACTGAATTTGTTGAGCAGCATCTGCTTGACTATTCTAAGAATAGGCTAAAGGTTGGGGGGAACTACACATCACTTTTGTCCCCGTATCTTCATTATGGAGAAGTAAGTGTGCGGAAAGTTTTCCAGTGTGTGATAATGAAACAGATTTTGTGGATAAAAGAAGGAAACTCCTTGGGAGAAGAGAGTGTGGCACATTTCCTCAGGGCCATTGGTCTTAGAGAATACTCCCGTTATCTTTGTTTCAACTTCCCCTTCACACATGAGAGATCATTACTGAGCAATCTGAAATTTTTCCCTTGGCATGCTGACCTAGCCAATTTTAAGGCTTGGAGACAGGGTCGGACTGGCTACCCATTAGTTGATGCAGGAATGAGAGAACTTTGGGCAACTGGGTGGATACACAATCGAGTAAGAGTAATTGTTTCAAGTTTTGCGGTGAAAGTTTTACTTCTTCCATGGAAGTGGGGGATGAAGTATTTCTGGGACACACTTTTGGATGCAGACTTAGAAAGTGATATCCTTGGTTGGCAGTATATCTCAGGGAGCTTGCCGGATGGCCATGAGCTTGAGCGATTGGACAGCCCAGAGGTATGTTGGGCTTCCTTTGTTTATAAAATCATTTTCAAATTGAATTTATAACAAGCTATTTCACTGAGTCAATACTAAATAAAAAGATTTAATTTTGTTAATTCCACTATGTGACTACATCTTGTAATTTTGTGGCAAAATGCAATGTACAGTCTGTTGAACTCAGTTTGCTGTGAGAGCGTGTGAATTGTAAAGTTTCAAAAATTTCCATTATTAAATTCCATGTAGGTCTTTTCTTTTTTTTTTTTTTTTTTTAAAAAAAGAATCCATGAGGATTTGGCTTGGTCATGTTTTAGCTTTACTCTCCACTCTCAACAAATTGTCAGAATGCCCCCATTAAAACAGAGCACAAACCATCAGATGTGTACTGGAGTAAGCATAGAAGTTTTTGACTATAACTTTGTTCTTAAAAGTTCTGAAATTCTCTTTTGCATGCTTTGGAATAGGCTAATTAAAATAACTCTTTGAAGAAAACCGAACACATTCAACTCCTTTGGTGCCCTGATTTCTCTTATTGAGCTGAACCTAGTTATTTTGGTGAACAGTAAACTTTAAATTCAGATTGTGCTGACTGAAATAATAATTTCCCTGAGTTTTTGCCTGTTTGCACCTCATTTTTTTTTTTTCCCTCTATTTTCTGATTTGTTGGAGCCAGATTCAGGGCTCCAAATTTGATCCGGAGGGTGAATATGTGAGGCATTGGCTGCCTGAGCTAGCACGGATGCCAACTGAGTGGATTCATCACCCTTGGGATGCACCCTTTAGTATGCTCAAAGCTTCAGGGGTAGAGTTGGGATTAAACTATCCAAACCCTATAATTGAGATAGATTTGGCTAGAGAACGTTTGACTGAAGCTATTTTCAAAATGTGGGAAATAGAAGCAGCTTCTAGAGCCGCAAACTTGAATGGCACGAATGAAGTTGTTGTTGATAATTCTGATGGTACTGAAAATTTGGCCATTCCAAAGGTTCTCTTAAAGGGAAAGAGTCCTTGTCCTACTACTTCATCAAATGATCAGAGGGTGCCCACAATTCAAAATTCAAAGAATCATCTATCAAATAGGAAGAGATCTAAATGTATGGAAGAAGAAAAGCCACTCCTAAATAATCTGCATAAGCTTAACGTTGAAGCTGGGACCTCGAGAACAGATGAAGATGTATGCTCTACGGCCGAATCTTCATCGGTTAAGAAGCAAACCACCAGTAGGAATTCTTTTTCTGTTCCTCAGGTGACGTGTTTTTCATCAGAAGAAAGGTCTTTGCCAGATTGTGAATCTTCTGACTTGATAGAGCCAAGGCAAGAGCAGATTGACATGGAACAGATTTCAAGCAAAGATGGTAAGTGATATCAGTTATTTTGCAATCAACTATTTATATTCTCATTCCCACATTTGTTTAAAACTACAAGAATTTGAATATGTTGAGCCATTGCTTTTGGTTTCTTGCCCAGTATTTATAATAAAATTGAGAAAGCTTGAGCCCTTACCAGAGGTTATGGTTATCCAAATGTATAGAAAATGGACTTTAGGTGCTAGACTTCACTCTCTGACCTATTTTAAATTGCTGGAATGATATCTTGCACTCTTACCAGTAGCAAATTACTACTGGAAACATTAGTAACCAACTAGGTGTTGGTTGGGGTGTCTAATCTGTTTTAGGTTTCCGTTAAGAGGTGCTTTAGTTTGTCATATATGTTACTTCTGCACAAGGTGGCTTGCTTGGCTACAGAACACAAGGAGCATGATTTAGCCAAAACTTTATCCTGCAGTTACCATTTGCCAGAAGAGCCTCTTATTTAATCTAATTGTCCCTTGAACGCATTGTCAGAAACAGATAGAGCATGAACAGAGAGAAATAGTAATAATGTTGAAGATGATATCAATGAGGCTGATGATTTAAATTTGTAAAACCATTTCTGTTTCAATCTATTGAAGGAATCTCCTAATTAAAGCACAGGACATGTGTCATTAACTCTGTTTATGTTTGGAAGGACCATGGCCCTTTAACTAAAATCAAATCGCTAATTTGGCCTTCAAGAATGTCTCTAATACTTCAGAAGAAAAGAGGGCTTAAAAAAATGAAATGAGTGAAAACCATTGTGTGAATTCTGTTCAATGATACATGTATTTATGATTGCAATATTCATATACTCTCCTGTTACTGATTTCACTTTAGTAGAGGATTTGGATGTGGAGTTTTCCCCTTGCAATGAAAAATATGTGGAGTAGTTCCAGTGATGGAGTCAGAACTTCATTTTTTTGAAGGGTCGAACTAATCAAATATTGCTATATAATCTCAAGATTAATAGTTGTAAGTATTCTCCACCATGCATATCATTCATTTGATTGACAATTTATAGAAAATTTGTTACAATGTATTCCAATGGTAGGTAAGCTTATACAATCAATGTGTTTGCTGAAATGGTAAGAGATCAGGTTGGATTTAATTGTGACTTGATTTTTCCTTGTGAGGAAGGGTTGGTGAGATCTTGTTGTCAAGCTGGTTCATTTCACTCCCACAAGCGAGACATTTGGCACATGACGTTGAGCTTGTTCCACATGTAGGAGAAACGAGGTGACATAATAGGTTTAGTGAAAATGTCAGCCAAGTTTTCCTTCCTGCAAAGAAAATGCACATCTAATGTCTTTGAGGCAACTTTATCTTGAAAAAGTATGAAATCAATTTCTATGTGCTTGGTTCCCGCATGAAAGGCGGGATTGGCCATGAGATAAGTAGTGCCCATGTTATCGCACCACAAAATTGGAGGGAAGAAAAATGCCGAGGTCACGAAGTATGGATTTGATTGAGATGAATTCAACAGCAGTGGTGGCCGAGGTGCGCTATTCAAATTTTGTGCTAGAGCGAGCATGATTCGTTGTTTATGAGAAGACCAATAAATAAGATTAGGCACAAGAAAGATGTAGAAATTGCTGAAAGATTTCCGATCATCTAGATAGCCAACCCAATCTGCATTAGAGTAGGCTTGAAGAATTCGTGATAGAAAGCGGTGGAGCAGTAGTAGTCCATAGGAGATAGTAGACTTAAGATACCTCAAAATGCGTTTCACAGCTTGCATGTGAAGAGAAGTGGGTTTATGCATGAATTGTGAGACTTTGTTGATAGTATAGGAAATGTCTGGTCTTTACTGGAGTGTCTCAAAAAGGTTGCGATAAGTAGATGGATCGACAATTGGGTCCTCGAAGAAAAGAGACAGATTGTGCTGAAGACATGGGTGAGTTGATAGGTTTGGCTTCTAACATGTTGGTCGTGTGAAGAAGATCCAAGATACAACGTTGTTGTGACAAAATGATCCCATCGGGAACTGGTATAACCTCCATACCAAGAAAGAAATGTAAGGGACCCTAGTCTTTGATAGCAAAGTCTCTACTAATAAAAATGTCATCAACATAAATGAGAACGTAGACGATGTACCGAGCTGTGTGAAGAATGAATAGAGAAGAGTCATCGCGTGAACCAATGAAACCAAGTTCTACTAACCGATTACTGAGCCGGGAGTACCAAGCACGAGGGGCTTGTTTTAAGCCATAGAGTGCCTTTTGTAACTTGCACTCATGTTGAGGGAATTATGGGTGAATGAAGCCGGGAGGCTGAGTCATGTATACATTTCGAAGATAAAACCATGCAAGAATGCATTCTGGACATCGATTTGGTGAATTGACCAACCAGATGAGAGGGCAAGTGATAAAACGAGCCGAATTGTTGTTGGTGGGTGCGGATGGAAAGGGTGGTTGGGAGAGCACTGGGTAAAAAACATGCTGAGTGTTAGGACCCTGAGATAAGGCAGTCACAAAAGTGTTAGAAGCAAAAGGAAAATCAAGTATCACATTCTAAGAAATATAAATCCAGCTCGAGGGTATGTGGAGGCATTTGTAGCCTCAATGATGGACTGTATAGTCTGTATCCAATAAAATTGCATTTTTCAGAGCAAAAATCCAGCTTATGCGTGTTGTAGGGCCTACGATGGGGCTAGCAAGTACAGCCAAACACTGTCAAAAAATTGTAATTGGCTCGAAGATTGAATAATCGTTGAAGCAAAGACTCATTATTCAAGATAGGAGTGGGCGGCCAATTGATTAAATAACATGCTGTTTGTAAAAGCCTCGACCCAGTATTTAGGAGGAACCGAGGAATAAGCCAAGAGAGTAAGGCCTATTTCGTCGATGTGGCGGTGTTTGCGTTCCATAGACCCATTTTGTTAATGGGTGTGGGGGCACGTAATCTGATGAGTGATTCTGTGAGACGCAAAAAATGGGCATAATTTTTTAAATTCACCATCCCCATCGTCTGAATAGATTTGATTTTGCGATCAAAAAGGCGTTTAACATAAGCTTGAAACTTTGGAAAAATTGTATATATAGCAGATTTTGCAGGAAATAGAGTACAACTAAGTGAATTTGCTAAAATGAATGACAAAACTAACATAATAATGTGCACGAGTAACAAAAGTAATAGGGGAAGGTCCCCAAACATTAGAGTAAACTAATTCAAGTGGGAAATTAGATTTAGAATCAGGTCAACTTTTTATTGGACATAACAAGGAGTTGAAACTTAGACACTGTGACAATCAGATCAACTGGATGACCAAGACGCGGGTGCTAGTCCACGAGAAAAGCACGTTCATTGGAGAAGACACTAGGAGGCACTACTGATGTCAACCATATTCTTTATGCATTGGAACTAATCAGTAATGGAGGAGCTGCTCTTCTTGGTTGTGCTAATTGGTAATGAAGATTATTGATGCGGGCACGTGATTGGCTGGTGAAGGTGCGGTCAAGAGTAACCTACAGATCATGGGAAGCCTTGCAAGTGACGACTTGGGTGAGAATTTCTACAGACAAGGAGGAGAGAAAAATGCTGAAAATAAATTGATCTTGCCGTAGCCAACAAAGATAATCGCCAAATCGGGGTTTGTACTTGAGGTGGTATTATGCTGTTGTGGTGTGATCAGGTTGTGGTGATGCAGGTTGCAGTTGAGCAGAGAAGAGGCACTGGCCATAGGATGAAGATCAGATGTTCAATGAAATGCTTCAAAGAGGCAGCTGTTGTGGGTGATGTGGGACAAATTAGGCCAGTTGCAATAACCTAGAACAATACAATAGAAGAACAAGAAGAAAGGGATAGAAAATCTCAACTCAACTTAGTTATAGCGGTAACAGTAAAAGTAGAGGAGGGAGGAGAAGAAACAGAGTGCAAACACAACTCAATATTGGAAATTTACTTGATAAAATATAGGGTTAAATACACTTTAACCCCCCGAACTAACAACCCTTTTCAAAATAGCCTACGAACTTTCAGGCGTACTATTTAGATACATCAACTACAATTTTGTTGCAACAAGCCTCTCCGTTAGCCTTGGCCGTCATTTTGCATGGAGAAGCGGTCATGTGCACCTATCTTGCACATGACTGCTTTTCTATCAGCCTTCATATAATATCCTTATTTTCTTAAAAAACAAAATAAAATAAAACTCAAAAAAAAAAAAAAAGGCACAACCCAAAGGGTGGCCGAACCACCTCTTGAGGGTGATCAGCCACCCAAAATCAAGGAGGAGAGAGTGAGCCACCCCCAACACCTCTGGAGCCAAAGTAGCAGTACAATTCATAATTTATAGGAATAACAACAAACTTAGATTCATGAATATGCCTAGATTCATGAATACTTATTAAATATTCTAAGAATGACAGAAATTTTCTTCAAATTGGGTTGGAGAAATTTCTTATAACCTAGTCTGTAAAATTGACATGTGTCCTTTGAGCATGTGAGAAGCTTTTCAATAGAACTTAAAAAAGCATGTGCTTCTCACATGCTAAGGAAAACATGATGGTTTTATAGATTGGGTTTGAGGAAATTCTTCTAACCTAGTTTGGAGGAAATTTATGTTCTAAAAACCCCTCTTATTCATTTCACCTATTTGATTTTGATAAATAGCCTCTTAAAAAGCTTTATTTTATGATGTTTTGTTCAGACTTCCTCTTGGAATTTGAACCACCATGAACCTCTTCAGTACCGCTAAACACTCAGGCATCAATCTTCATGGCTTGAAAAGGACTTGTCCTCGAGTCTAATTGATCATCAGTTTTGTCATCATGAAAGGCTTGCAAATCAGCCACATTCAATGTTGTTGAAACGCTCATATCACCTGGTAGATCAATCTCGTAGGCATTCTCACCGATCCTCCTTAGCACATGGAATGGTTCATCTCCTCTATCATGTAACTTTTCATGTCTCCCACGAGGAAATATTTCTTTCCACATGGTGGCCCAAACAAGATCTCCTTACTTGAACTCTACATGTCTTTGATGCCTATCAGCCGTTTCTTCATACTTATTAATTATAAGAACAGGAAAAAACTTAGATTCATGATCACTTATTAATTATTCAAAAAACAACTATTTAATTAAAGTAATTCTGTAATTTTCTAAATTTTATAGGGGTATAAAGCTCATTTTACATTTTGACCGTCTGATTTAACCTCAAATCCTAATGGGAGGGGTGAGATTGCAAAAAATTGAAAGTTAGATACACTAAATTTAGAGTTTTTGAATTTTGGAGAATAATTGCAAAAGTGATGGAAGTTTAGAGGGGGTTAAGTGAAGTTACCCCCTATACTCTTGCAACCCTTCAACCTAAGGTGCATGTCTTGGATTCAACTTATGTTGACCATTGATATATTTTAGTGCCTCATGGTCAGAATTTAGCACAAATTCTTTATGCAGCAAGTATTGTTTCCAAACTCACAAAGCTTAAATAATTGCATAAAACTCAAGATGGTAGGTAGAGTAGAGTACCTTTGCTGAGTGTCATTAAGCTTTTCGCTGAAAAATGCAAGTGGCTTCCCTTCCTGTCTCAGAATAGCATCAATCCCCACCTTTGAGTTGTTATAATTGACTTCGAAAACTTTCTCAAAATCAGGCAATGCTAGAACATGCGCTTCGAAAACTTCACAGAGTGCAAGCACATCTAAGTATTTGAAATTCACTTGTTAAAATATATTATAAGATGATATTTCAAAAGGCAATATAAGACACCGTTTAGGAATATGAACATGCTTAGATTCATGAAAATTTATTAATTATTCTAAAAACCTCTCACGTTATTTTCCCCTATTTAATTAGGATAAATAGTCTATTAGATCGGCTGATTTTCTGATGGTTCGTTTAGACTTCCTCTTGGAATTTGAACCACCATAAACCTCTTCAATTCTGCTGGAAGGAGATTCAGTACCACTAGAAGCCTTTTCAGTACCACTGAGCGCTCTTGCATCATTTTTGGTCGTCCTGACATGTCATCCTAATAATAAGTGACAAACATCCATAGGTACCACATCACTCTATTTGGAGTTCTGAGAATATGAGGGGTTATTATGGTTATTTTTGGTAGTACTGACATGTCCATAATTGGACTTTTGAGGCATTTGATCACACCACCAAATCTTGTCTTTGTTGGTGCGTTAAAATTCTGGGTTGGAGCTCGAAACGTAACCTTCCTATGGTCAACTTCTTGGCCATCACTGCAGCAACAATGGTCATTATGGTTGGAACTGCTATCGCTAAAAGTAGTTTTCGTTGAGCCACTCTTCTGTTGAGAATTGGACTTTTGAGGCATTTGATCACACCACCAAATCTTGTCTTTGTTGGTGCATTAAAATTCTGGGTTGGAGCTCGAAACGTAGCCTTCCTATGGTCAACTTCTTGGCCATCACCACTGCGACAATGGTCCTTATGGTGGGAACTGCTATCGCTAAAAGTAGTTTTTGTTGAGCCACTCTTCTATTGTTTCTCAACAGTCACATCTAACTTGTAGACATCTATAGTGTGGTTGTAAGACCACCACATCGCAAATCTCCTTTCGCAAACCACCAACGCAGCGAGCAATTGTTTGTTCATCAAGTTCAGCCATAGCACATTGCATGGTCAGCAAGTCAAACTCCTCAGTATACCCATTCACTGTTCGATGTCCTTGCCTCAGATCATATAGCCGCATATAACACTCTTGGATATAATTGTCTGGCACAATTTCTTCTTCATCTTTTCCCACGATGTGATCTTCTACTTTCTTATTCGCTCTCAACGAACTTTCAGCTGCTCCCACCATACTGATGCATACTTCTTCAAACAATTTTGACCTTTCTCTCATCGGGCACTTCATTATAGTTGAACACTCATTCAACCGAATTGAGCCAATCAATGAAATCATTTGGTGAATTCTTCCTTCAAATTCTGGTATATCAACTCTTAAATCAACATCATGGGCTCATTGCAAATGAAATGGTCGTTCATAATTCTCCCTTTCATAAGGCTCTCCTTGCAGAGCATGGTGGTGAAAAGGATTGACATCATTGTTAGAGACGTGATTGTCATTATCATGGAACATGGGCTTGAAATGTGGAAGACGTTCTGAAAGCTGCTAGACTTGTCTTTTCAACTTGTCGATGTCATCGGATTGGTTCCCATGTGGAACCACTATGCGCCCACCATGACCACGCCTATTGTTAACAATGGAGATCGCCACTATCCATGGTGCTCTACTTCCAATGGTGTAGTTGGGGACACTCAAGACGAAACCCTACTCTGATAGCAAATGATGCAGGGCGGATTAGGCTAGTTGCAGTAACCTAGGACAATACAACGGAAGAACAAAAAGAAAGGGATAGAAAATTTCAACCCAACTCAGTTGTAGCGATAAACTCTAGAAGTAGAAGAGGAGAAGAAACCAAGTGCAAACGCAACTCAGTATTGAAAATTTACTCGTTAAAATATAATATAAGATATGCACAAATAGCAATACAAGACACAATTTATAGGAATAGAACAAATTTATATTCATGAATGAGCCTAGATTCATGAATGCTTATTAATTATTCTAAAAACCCCTCATATTCTTTTTTCCTATTTAATTAGGATAAATAATCTCTTAAATAGGCTAGTTTTCTTATGGTTCGTTCAGACTTCCTCTTGGAATTCGAACCACCATGAACCTCTTTAGTACCATTGAACACTCCTGCATCAGTGGGTGGGCTCAGGTGTTCAACGAAAGGCTTTAAAGTTGCGGCGGGTAGGAAAAAATGACGATGTTGGCTATTCTTAGGGCTCTGATACTATATAGAATCTAAAGATCAGTTTGTTGCAGTATTTTCCACCATGCATTCATTCATTTGATTGACATTTTATAGAGAATTTGTTACAATGTATTCTGATGGTAGGTTAGATTGTACAACAAAGAGTTTGCTGAAATGGTAAGAGATCACGTTGGATTTAATTGTGATTCAATATTTCCTTGTGAGGACGGGTTGGTGAGATCCTGTTGTGCAGCTGGTTCATTAATTGTAATGATTAAATATCTTTTATTCGTTTCACATATTATGTAAATTTTCTTTTTCAAATTTTTGGGATACCAGGGTATTTTTTTCTGACTTTGGGGGGGATAGTTTTGTTATTTAGGTGGGGATTGGACATATTTCAGTTGAAATTTCAGTCTCAAGAATATGTAGTTACAGGATTTTTCCTTTTGTTCTTTCTTCTTTGGCCTCTAATGCAGTGTTCAATTTTATATCAAATTTGTGCAGAAGCAATTGGAGGGTAATGCCCTTCACATTCATAGTTTCAGAGGCGACTGTAATCTTGAACAGAGAAAGAGGAGCGCTACGGTTTGGTATAATTATGTTTATTTGTATGACTAGAACTTTTTGTTTTTTTTGTTATGTATATATACTTGTGACTCTCAAATTCCGTTTTCCTTCCTCAAAAGGCACTGTGGATATATAAGCTTTTGAAATCTGATAGTTAAGAATAGGCCTGAAACATGCTTCATGCGGCCATCTTTTTTGATACAGATATTGCTGGACTTCTCAAGACAGTGACTAAATTGATTATAGTGAGGCTCTTCATCTTCATGGAATTGAAATGAAAATTCTCGATTGGACAAACCCGGATAAGATATTATTAATATAAAATTACAAAAAATATCTCAATCCTAAGCACTGGTGGAGCCAGCACATTTATAAGAGCGGCTAATACGATTGTGATATTATTATAATATTAATGAATACTAGGTGAAAGTATGGTGAGTCCGATGTTTGTGAAAATAATATTGTTGTTAAATGGTGTTAAATTTATAATAATAGTAATAAAAAAAAAAAGTCAAGGATGTCAATAATATTAGGATCTGGCTTCTGTAGTTTATATTATAGCATGGAAAAAAAAAAAAAAAAAGGGCCCAAAGTAGTATCTTTTCCAGCTACGATAGGATCAAAACCTGCCATTAAAAAAAAACCTGCCATTAACAACCAAAAATGATCAGAAAACCAAAACCTGCCATTAACGTACGACAGCAAGAACTCAGACAATGGGATCTCCAAAATGCACACCATGCGACACAAACGAGACCGTCATCAATCATCATTGATCGCAAAAGCGATAATGTGCAGTGATGCGATACGCACCATGCGACCTTAACCTGTAAATAAGCAAAAGATTTTGTGGAAATCATACAAATGATCTCTCTCTCTCTCTCTCTCTCTCCATTTTTTTTTAAATTTTATTTTTCATTCCATTTTTTTTTCATGGGCATAATCTACTGAGATTTATTTTTCTTCTTAATATGCTTATTCATAATTCGTTGCCATTTTATTTAAAATTAACCATGTTTGTCTTTAAAATATCTTTTATATTTTCATTTTATTTCAAATCTTTATTTATGCTCTTTTCGAATGGTTTTATAAAGGATTAAAATTGCAAATGAAGATAAGTTGGATTCACTAGTTAAGTTGGGAAGAAAAAGCGTTGAAATATATGTATCATCCATAAAAACTTACTCAAATTTCAAGTTTGTTTATTATTATTATTTTTTTAAATCATTTTTGTCTTCTTTTTTTTCTTACACATGCAGTCTATTAATTAACTGATGTGACACTTTTTTGATGATATGGAAAAAATTTAAAAAAATAATCAAAACCAGAAAACATGTTGAAGAGATGAGTTATATTGAGGACCTTTATTGGTCATTGATATGGGCTTTTTTTTTTTTGTCGTGAAATTATATTACAATATAAAATAATTATCACCTCAGCGAATTCCATCATTTTAATAGGAAACTATAAGAGAAAAATGAATAAAATGAAGTTTTTTGAAAAATGGAAGAATAAATTTGACACACAAAATTTAAAAGAATGAATTTAAATTATGAGTAATTTTTTAGAAACTAAAACATATACTTTAACGAAAAGAAGAAAAGAAAAAAGACTTCTAAGGACTTTATTGGTGGCCCAACTTTTCTTTATGTGCAAGAAAGGTCTTGCTTTTGAATGTTACGGAGTCCGGACAATGGAAGGTACCAAGCATGTTTCAAAACTTGGATTATGCACCAACTTGTGAGGAAGACGAGAGAATATTCCCTCGCAGGTCAATCATCCTCGCCCACATTTTCTTACTAAATTACATTACACACGGATCACCTTTTTCAAACCCCGTTCCACGGGGAAGAAGGCGAGAATTTCACCCTATTTTATTTTGTTAGGTTTATAAAATAAAAAAATTGATATAATATAATTAAATTTTTTAAATTTTAAATTCATCTTTTTTTTAATCATGTAGTGTGACATTAAGATTTTTTTTTTTAATTTTTTTTATAAAATATTTTGAAAGCCTAATGTTCTTCGTCGCTGGAAGAAGTTTCACTGTAAGTACTGTACTTGAGCATGTACAAAATTTTGTACAAGGTTGTTCAGAAATGAGGAAAGCTATGGAAAGAGAGCTTCAATTAGGGTGTTAATTTGTCTTCGTGTGTTGAATTTTAATTCTATTAAAACATAAATATTAGACTATATAAATTAATTATAAATCTATAATTCAACCTACTTAAATAAACAAGTTAAACCTATTAATTCTAAATCACAAATTTTATATTTGATTCGAATTAAATTTGCACATCGTATTAAAATGACCCAATAGGCTTTTTCGTGCATAAAGTTGAAATGCCTGTAAATGCATATTCAAAATCATGAAATGCCATTATGATAAAGTTGTTTTCTGACACGAAACTAATTGAGATTGTTTGGGCAGCATGATAAATCTTGTCTGTATTGTTGTCGTTTAAGTGGACATCTCTCAAGAAAGCACTGAACTAATGTTATTATTGATATATATTTTCAAAAATCACCCTTTCTATTACGGTACCTACCTAGGGCATAGATTGCATTAGATTTTACTTTTTTTTTTTTTTTCTTTTACATCACCCTTTCATGGCCTTATCCACTCATAATGTGATTATTTTACGGTTTTAATGTACTCAAGTGAAACGAAGCATGTTTGAAACATATAATAGTGATTAGTGTGAATGCATGAGGGCTTAAAAAATTTTATTTAGAGGGCACAATTGGCAAAGATGAACCCATGGTTGATGCCTGATGGTCCTATTTAATTAGTTTTTAAAGCATTTTTGTCTCCTAAACTATAGAAGATAAATGATATTACAATTTTATCACTCTTTTTACATTAAATAAATACTCTCAATTTCCTTTTAAAATGAAAAAGATCGGATACATTACCGGGAGGCCCTTTCACTTGTGATGTACCTCCAATTGTCCGGATTTTGTAGCATGTTTCTCTCTTTTTTTTTTAATTTTTTAATTTATTTATATTCAGTAGCATGTTTCTCACTACCAAAAAGCCAAAGATTTGTCGTGATCCTTGCTTCTTCTAAAAAAAAAAAAAAAAAAGTCATGAAAAGTAGGGCCTCGTGTCCTAACTCTCCGTACTTTTTGTCTTGTTTCTTTTTTTTCTTTTCAATGGTCTAGTACCCACTTTTATTTTTTATTTTATTTTTTCTGAGCAATAAAAGGAAGAGGAGTGCTAGAACATCTACTAGAAATCCTATTAGGGGATCAACTAGTATTTTTTTTATTTTTTAAATCAAGTGGGGCCCATCTCTTCATTTGAAGAGGTGGGCCCCATTTGATTTAAAATAATAAAAAAAAATGCTAGTTGATCCCCTAGAAGAATTTCTAGTAGATGTTTAAGCATTTTCCTAAAAGGAAAGAGTGAGGGGAACGGTTAATATAATAGCCACTTACTTCTCCCGTAATTATCTCCAACCTAAAGATTCATTTTCCTGGAATAATTCTCACATGATGTGATGTGATGTCATATTCATTTGTGTGGTGCCTAACCATTTGTCTTTCTTGTTCTTTCTTTTTTATTTTTTTATGACTTTTCTTTTTGATAGAAACCGACTTTTACTATTTTGTATTTCACAAAAACTGATCACAGTTAACATGACCTTTGGCTTTAATTTGGTGGGTTTTGGAGGGGAGAGGATCAGCTCCCTTTATCTGATGCATTTGGAGGAAGATAGCATTACAATAAGGATTATAAACTAATCTAATATTTAATCAGGATTATTATATTCACGCAACAAGCAAAGCAAGTACACTCCTTTATTTGCGTAGAAAAGAAAGAAAGTACACCTTTATTTTACACGTACACTAGTATTACGCCAAAAGCTGCTTGAGCTTTTTTTTCATCGCCTCCATGACTGCCATCTGCAATGGAGCTATTAATATTAATCATTATGTCTCTAATCAACTTGTCCGGATCTTCAATAGAATAATGTGCATCCCATGTGTGGTTCACAGTTCACCGGTGTAAAGAAAATCACTATGCTCCAAAAAACAAAGAAATCACTAGAAGATCCATGTGGTTATTAATTCTGAAATGACCTGCATGTGAGGCTGTCACAAAGTCATCTTTCAAACATTTGAATATGGGTTTCTCCAATTTTTTATGTTTCTTATTTCTTAACCTGGGTGTTATATTGTATTTTATCTGAAAAACTTTATTTTTTTTTTAAATGTTTTTAAGAATATTTTGTATTTTAAATTGTTTATTAATAGGTTTACATAGTTTTTTTTTTTAATTATTATTATTTTTATAAGCAATAGGTTTACATAGTTAAAAGCTTGTTTGATGGATGCTTAAAGGATTGAATTTATTGTTGAACAACTTTCGGAAAATTCCCAGTGGGGCCAAAGATTGGCATTTAAAGATGGTTAATCTAATATAAATATATAGCTCAATGCACCTCCGGGAGGGAAAGATGGTTAAGACCAAGCTTTTTCTTGTTGAGGTTTTGGCTGCTATAGAGCATCCGCTGCTTGGCGTTCCTCAGGTAGGGAAAGCTGCTTAAGCTAGACCATGCTTTTTGTGTGAAGGTTTTGGCCATAGGAGAATCCATTGCTCGATGCTCCTCATGCAGGGAAAGCTGGTTAAGACTGGGCTTTTCGTGCGGAGGTTTTGGTCGCTAGAGAATCTAGTGCTCGCTTGGCGCTTCATGTTCTAGTTATTTCCCGATGTTTGGAGATTGAAAAGAATCTAGTGCTCTAAAGCTACTGAGTTGTTTTAGTTTAATCACAAGGGAGGGGGAGAGAAAAGAGAGAAAAGAATAATAATAAAATGGTTCTATGTGCTATAATAAACTTTCAAGCCTATGAAAGTTTATTGTATCCAACTTTTTTTAGTTCCATTATATGAAAATTTACGGTAGTAAAATTTTTATTTTGAAGCCTATGGTGGAAAAAGAAAATGATCAATAATAGCTAAATATAATTATTATGAATTTTTTAAGGTTGAAAATGCCCAAACTCATAGGAATAGATTGACAGAATAAGTGCGCAGGAGATAGGACAGGCTATTTAGCAACAAAAAATATGAAAAAATGTTTTATAGCATTTTTCAATATTATTTTTTAGCATTTTTGTCTTATGCGGAAAGTTCATATCTAATATTTTTTTTGTTTTTTTTTTATTTTGAATAAAAAAACAAAATAATTCATTGAATGTGAACTTACTACATGAGACAAAAATACTAAAAAATAATATTAAAAAATGATAGGAAGCATTTCTCAAAATTATCGCTCATTAGAGCACCAGCAACAATTTACCTTAAACATTTTTTCAATAAAAATAATTAAATTATTTTTTATTTATCTATATAAATAAACTTCACAGTAACTTTTCTAATCATTTTTTTATATTATTTAAATATTATTAAAATTAAATGTTAGGAAAGGAAAAAAAAATCAATTAAAAATTATTTAAAATAAATGCTAAGGAAAAGAAAAAAATTTTTATATTAAAATAATACTAAAAAAACTACTGTTAATTCCTTAAAAACAATATTATAGAAACTTTTTTATATTTTTTTAACGATCTTTCCTATAATAAGAGATTTAAGAAAAACGACAAAACAAAATAGTACCGTAATACGAGTAACACCGTAACAGTGGGTCTGTTT
>FXXK01000351.1:229439-244759 GCA_900184695.1 Betula pendula
TTAAGAAAAACGGCCGTTAGTGCTGTTAACAAAACAAAATAGTACAGTAGTACGAGTAACACTGTAACAGTGGCATGGATGATAATTGTTACCAAAAAGTTGGGCAAACAATCAACCCTTATTCTGTACGACACTGTTCTACCACTGAAAGGACTCTCACCTGTACGGGCTCCATGTTCTCCAGGGGCACACTCGTAAATTTCTCAAATTCCTTGCCTGTTCCCTGATCTCACGGCTCAAACAGTTACAGCATATCCGGCCGTTGGATCCCACCACGTGGCCATCACTTATTTGCTCATTCCCCTACACACGAATATTCCCCCAAGACATTCCGAAACCATTTTATCGCTCTTTTTAAACCCCAATCAAAACCCACTCTCTTTCTCACACAACCCCCACCCGAAAAGTAATGAGCGAAGCACTCAACAAAGATTACCAGATCTGCGAAGAGCTCGGCCGGGGACGATTCGGCGTCGTTTTCCGGTGCCTCTCGCTCGAAGACGGTGACACCTACGCCGTAAAGTCCATCGACAAGAAACTCACCCTGGGCGACTCGCTGGACGCACAGTGCCTGTTAACGGAGCCCAAGATCCTCCAGCTCCTGGCTCCACATCCCCACGTCCTCGGCCTCCACGGCCTCTACGAGGATGAGACTCACCTACACATGGTCCTCGATTTGTGCTCTGCTTCGGACCTCCACCACCGGATCGTGACCCGACGGATCATACCCGAGCCAGAGGCCGCCTCCGTCATGGACCAGCTCTTCCAGGCCCTGGCTCACAGCCACCGCCTCGGCGTGGCCCACCGCGACGTCAAGCCTGATAACATTCTCTTCGACGAGCGCAACCGCCTCAAGCTCGCCGATTTCGGATCGGCCGAGATTTTCAAGCACGGCGAGCGGATGAGCGGCGTCGTCGGCACGCCCTACTACGTGGCGCCGGAGGTCCTCGCTGGGAGGGACTACTGCGAGAAGATCGACGTGTGGAGCGCCGGCGTCGTTTTGTACATTATGCTCGCCGGGTTCCCGCCGTTCTACGGCGACTCGGCGGTGGAGATCTTCGAGGCCGTGCTCAGGGCCAATCTCAGGTTTCCGGCTAGGGTTTTCCAGTCGGTGTCGCCGGCAGCTAAGGATCTGCTCAGACGGATGCTATGCAAGGACGTTTCTAGAAGGTTCTCGGCGGAGCAGGCTCTGAGTATGTCCATCCATGCCTCTCAGTTCTTGGGCTTTTATTGTCTGTTTGGTTGGCGAGAAAATTTCCCTTTTGTTCCAATTCCAAACGCTAGGAAAGCATTTTACCAACTAAAAAACTGTTTAGCAGAATTAAGAACCGTTCAGATTATGGTTTAGGTATTAAGCAAAATTAGTTATGACGTGGTTGTTTACTGATAGCTGATTGGTTTGTTTGGTACAGGACACCCCTGGATAACAAGTGGAGGAGGGTCTCTAACTTGAGAAAGAAGAAATTATCATAACGAAGCAAAATATTGTATTGCATTAGATATAATAGGGAGGGTTTTGTAAAGGTGTGCGCTACAGCGCTTGTGTACATGTGCCCGAAGCTCTTGTATGTAGATATTTTTCTGGAAGTGAATTTTTTCTTTTCTTTTCTTTTTTTTTCGTTTTTTTAATGCGCTTTAGTTTGAGTTAGTAAAGCGCCAGGAAGATATAGGCAAATAGACGGAGAGAGAGAGAGAGAGAGAAGGAAGAGTTTGAGAGCTTTTTTTTGAGTAGTTTTTGATTGGCTCTTCCGGGTCTTCCCCCATCTTTTTGGTGTTCTGTTTTTTCGGAAGTGAAGGTGGGAGAGGATTATGTACGCTGATAAGCTGTGTGTCATGTATGATATGTAATGAAAAGTTTCGGAGTTATCTACGAATACTACGATTGTCGTTTGTTTGTTGATAAATCCCTCTGATTATTCAAATACTTTTTTTGTAACTACGAGATACAGTAGATATGATCAACTAATTAAATGTCTCGTTGCCTTAATGCGCCATTTTAAATTAAACTGCAAAATATATACCGTAGGAGAGTTATTTTTAATTGCTATTTGGAAAGTAGAAAAATTTGTGTTTAAATTGTAAGTAATGTGGTTCATTTTTAAAAGATACACAATTTTAAAAGTTAAACTACAATTTTAAAAGTTAAATTAAAATATACCTATTAATTTTTTTTTTATAATCAAAATATACCTATTAATTACTTGCTAATTGATTTGCTTCCTTAACACGAAATTTGCATAGCATGGCAAAGCCTTCTAACAATCTCAGTTCAGTCATTTCTCATATTCTCAGCAGATTGTTAGACAACACCTTCAATGCATGTGTCATGCCTTACCTTTTTGTAATAAAATAACAAGTGACATTTAATTAGACACCATAGTATTGTCAAAATTGTATCACGGTAAAAGATAAAACACGACATAAGATGTGATTCGTCATGGTTAGTAATTAAACACCATTTTCAGTCAGAGCACTATCCAATAATAGGAGCCCTTGGCGGCCTCTGACTTGAAGAAAAAGAGCTATCGAAGGTCTGAAACCATTGCTCATTCTATTATCTCACAACAATTTTATAAGCTTATCACTCTTTTTCCCTAAAAAAATTAGACTTAAACATCATAGTGTTATCCAGTCGACACGCTTCAAGAGATCACTCGTGCTTATTTTCTTATTGCATGTTTTGTTGGCTTGGAGTACGGTTGTTTCTTTGTTGTATTAATATAATCCTTCTTGCTTACGGAAAAAAAATAAAAAAAATCCCAAGTGATTTAACTATCTTTCACACAAGCACTATTGTCGAGTAAATTCGAGTCTTTTGAATTTTATCTCAATAATGATGTAAAAAGCGTTTACAAGCCGAGGTGGTTGACTATCTAAATATTCGCTCTATTTGTTAAAATTTTGGTGTTTTATATTTTGTTTTTTATTCAAAAAATAAAAAAATTTAACAAAAAATCTAAACACAAAATATTCTTAAAAATACAAAAATAGTTTTTAACTTTATGTTACATTAGAACATTTTTTTCAAACAAAAAATAAAAGAACATTTTTCAAACAAAAAATAAAAGAACAATTTTTCTCCAATTTTTTTCAACTCACTTTGTAAAATTGACATTTGTCCTTCGAGTATGTAAGAAATACATTCTTTTTAAGAATACAATTTTTCTCCAATTTTTTCTAACCCATTTTATAAAATTAACGTGTCATTTTGAGTATGTGAGAAATACATATTTTTTAATAACATTAAAAGAGTTAAAAAAAATTATATTAAAAAATTATGTGCTTATTTTAACGGTACGAGATACATGATAATTTTATAAACCAACATGAAAAAAAATTTATTTATCGATTTTGAAGGAAAATCTGTTCAAAACAAAAAAACACTCTTAAAAGTTAAAACACATTTATAAATCAATCCAATAAGCTTATTAAAATCTTTTATTTTTCATGGGAATTTGGTAAATAAAAAAACAAGAAATATATGGCCCTACCGTACTTATTTAATGTTATTATTTTGTGCAACCGGCACAACCGTACTTATAAATTGATCTGGAAGGAGCATAAATGGCGGACCACCGGATGAGCGTTTGGTTATCAAAAAGAGGAGGTGGTTCGAATCTTCGCATGTGCTGTGAGTGTAGTACGTTTAATTTGTTTAGGACCAACGAATATGTGGAAATCTGAACCCAAAAACACGTGGCGTAGCTGACCAAAAAGACTTTTTTCCGTGCATAATTTTCTTGTTCAAGATTCATGCCTTGTCTGTTGCTAATTTTTCTTTGGCTATTTGAAACCTTTCATTTTTAGTGTTTTCTAGCCCGACTTTGACGCCAATGACTTTTTGTAAACGGAACGCTATTTTCTTCGGACCCCAAAGTGACGCAAATTTGAGTCGTCTATGAGTTCCAAGAAGATTAAAATATCTCCTCAAAAAAACAGAGAGAGATTTAAATATTAATTGGATTATGTTGGGGTGCAATAATACTGTTTTGCTCATGTTAACCGTTTTAAAAATATGCATCGTGAAGTATAATTTCAAATGTTATAAAGTTTTTTGACTTTTCTCATTAGATATTAATTAATTTTTAGATGAGATAATCAAAGACTCGATCCAATCAATGATATCAGAATTAAAATCATGGATTCGAGTGTTAAGTTGAGGAAAGAATTGTTCGAATACAATAGTGCCGTTCTACACACGTGGATGGCTCTTAGAACATACGTTGTTAGGTACGATTTCGAATGCAATAAAAAATTTTAATTTTTTTAGTAAACAATAATTAATTTTTAGATGAAATAGTCAAAGGCTCAATCTAATAAATTATTTAGCAAGGTTAAAAAGACTAAAAACAGCAAATATCAAATCCATCCCTTCGAGTTTGACAAAAATTAATTTGTCAAAAACAGGTAAAAAAGATTTGGACTTATTATCAATGTTTTGATATCCTAATAAATTGTCACTTATCTTAAAATTTTTCTTTAATAAAGATACAAAAACATATATTAAAAGGACTATACTCTAGAGTATAAAGTATAGATTATAGAGATATAAATAATCTATGATGAATGGACTTGATGACGCGGCCAAGTCCATTCATCATAGATAGTCATTAGTCGTCATTATAATTATTAATTTCATTAGCTTATTCTTAAAACTCGAACCTAGCTATTATTATTATATTAATTTTTAAAAAAATACAAATGTTTATATATATATATTATATATTATATTAACAAATCTGAAACGATATCGATAGAATTCTAGTATTGATAAACAAACCGAAACTATGACTAAAATGAAATCCATAATTTCGAGTTTTCAATTAATCTGCCAAAACTGTGTTTGAAATGGGGGTGTAAAATGACCAGACGCCAGTTGGCACAAAATATAGAAAGTTTACGTGGTCCAGGTGTCTTTTTTAACGTGTTCGATACATTTTGCATAGACAAACGGCATGTCTGGCAAAGAAGGAAGTGCTTAATTAATAATTTGGAGAGTATATTGAGACTTGCTAGAGGGGTCATGGGCAACCTCTCCTATTAGACCAAGTGTTACTTCCTCTAATATAATTTTAATGCCAAAGTTTCGTATGTATATACTAGAGGTTATGCGACGTACAATAATTTAATTTTTAATTTTTTGAGTGTGAATTTGTTATATTTATTGATAATAAATTTAGAGTATAAAGCTTTTACATTAGAGTATAAAATGCATATAAACATAGCCATAGATTTGGACAAAAGTATTTTAAACAATTAAAGAACAATCTGTGACTTTAACTTTTGCTGATCCATGATCAAATTTGTACCGAGCATATTAGATCTAAGACTAGATCTGAAATATAGGTAACCTAAATTCTCACTCCTTTATTTTTCGTCTATGAGAGATAGTCTTGCATACAGATCTACGTCTCATTGACGTTAAAAGTCAGGAGAGAAACACATGCACATAAAAAAAAAATAAAAAATCATAAAATAAAGGCACTAAACAAATCCACTACGATAGGCAATATGAACGAAGAGATTAACCGACAGAAATAGTTATGGAGCTACAAAAGTTTAAATTTAATAAAACAGCCGTGTTATAAATCAATCTTTTATTGACATTTATAAAGTAGTATAATGATAAGGTTTTCTTTCAAATTTAGTTGGAGAGAAAATATATTTAATTCATTAAATATGTTTAATAAATTGAGTTAAAAAAAATTCTTCCATGGAGGGTGAAACTTTGTATCCATTACCTAATATTTTGCTGTGATTAGCAGAGGTATTAGGTAGCCATTCTTGGATCAACCACGCTACTGCTAGAGAGAGAAACTAAAAAAAGCGATGGCCGGGGGAGGAGAGATCTTTTTCCTATTTCCTCATCCCCCTCGTCTTTCTCACGTGATGAGCATAGCAGGTTTTGCCGACATCCTCTCCACCATCCATGGCCGGATTTCACCTTCTTCGACATTCATGGCCCCGGATCTGCCATTTGGAGGTTTTGGTTTCTCAAAATCAGATTTGAAATTTTCAGAGAGTTTCCTCCCCTCTCGTGCCCCTCCACCATGTTTCGAGGCTCCTACGCTTCTTTTTCTCACGCCGGCCAGCCTCCTTCCACTTCTAGTCGGTAGATCTGCTTGGTATTGCTTGTTTTTGTTGTTTTACTTTGATTTCTGTTACTATTTATCCCTGCCCTTCAGGTTGAGGGAGGTGATTTTTTCTGGCTTTCGGGCTGAGGGAGTTTTAATAATATTGGTGTGAATTAAACTGTTTATGTCTTTGAATTTGTCTGCTTGTTGTAGATCTTATCTATAATCAGAGTTGTATATATGTGTGCGGAAGATTAGGTCATAGATATTTGCTTATCTTTATTTATAACTTATAAGTTCATAACCTTAAAATATGGTTATCAAAGTTTGTAACTTATTGTATAAGATTTTTAATTCAAGA
This sequence comes from Betula pendula, assembly GCA_900184695.1. Lineage (NCBI taxonomy): Eukaryota > Viridiplantae > Streptophyta > Magnoliopsida > Fagales > Betulaceae > Betula > Betula pendula. Next base: position 235,875 of record FXXK01000351.1, read on the forward strand.
ATTATATTCACATTCAAAAATAAAAAAAGGGTAGCCGTTCTTGGTAGATGCCTTGCTGGCATGCACTAAAAAAAAAGGATGTCAGCCATGTCATGATTGATGAATAATTAATTAGCTACAAACTGACTCTTGGCAGCACCCATTAGGAACTAACCTAAATACTGGCCTTATCCATTCGTTTGTTTTCTTCTGTGGCTCGAAATGATTAAAATGACCCGACTGAAGAATTTAATGATTATAGAAAGCATTACCATATATGTTTTTCACTTATCAAATAGAATTAGAAATTGATGGCTCAATCAACAACTGAAAGGATCGGAGTATGTATATGATCCACCTCTCCCCATTCATTTCTTATCAATTGAAACTCTGCCAACTTGCTTGTCATTTTCGGTAATAACATTTTGTTTGCTATATATTCCGGTTCATATGACTGTATCTTTATGCTTTTTATTTTTATTTTATTTTTTTCCCTCCTTTTCTATTAATTGGTTAGAAAAGCGTCAGCACCTACGTACGAAGACGAGGCGTCGCTTTGTGACGGCTCAAACATTATGCAGAGAGGTCTCAACTTGAAAATGGAATTTATTTAAGAATTGGAAGCAAAGGGACATTATTGTGAACGTAGCCCCACATGCCATGATAGATTAAGGTTGTTCGGGGCGGCTGGTCTGCTTGTTGCCTTCTTGCTCATGTGCTTGTAGGGTAGTCATCGAGTTCCCAACTATAAATGTCCGTGAATTAACTGCATGTGCAACGGTAGGTGGAGTGTCAAATCGCTATCTGCCCTTCAATATGTATGACAAATATGATTTTTATTTTTTATTTATTTATTTATTTATTAAAGATGAATCATATGAAATATATATATAATAATGCTACTTGGTATGACTGCTATACGATTTGAATGATGTAACAGTAAAAATTAATTATTATTTATTATTTTTTTCAAGTTTTGATTTAAGGAGTTAATTTGTACTGTCACATCATCAAGTTGTATGTTAGTTGTATAATAATCAACTGAATGTATTACTCATATATATACAATAGGAAAACAATTATTTCATAAGTAATGCTATTTAGTAAAATATTATACGACTGTCATACTATTTGGATGATGTAGCAGTGAAAATAAACATTTTTTTTTTTTTTTACAAGTGCTCTAACTCTAAGTAGGGCTGTAATTGAGTCGAGCAAGTCGAGCTTTAAGATTTTCAGCTCGACTCGTTTAAGAAAATATTTAAACGAGCCGAGTTCGAGCTCGAACCGGGCTTAGAAACTCCAGCTCAAGCTTGGCTCGTTAGACAATACCCGAGTTCGAGCTCAAGCTCGCGAGTTCTCGAGCTCAATTAAAAGGCTTTGACGAGTCAAGCCTGAGCTTGATAAAAAGGCTTTTCGAGCCTTAAATGAGCCAGCTATGCTCATTTAAGACTTATCGAGCCTTAAATGGGCAGTTTGGCTCATTTAAGCTCGTTTTTTAAAAATGTGATTAAAAAAAAACTTTTTTTAAAAATAGACTGATTAACATGATTAACTAAAGATATAAACTTTTAAGCATTTACAAGCAAATTTGAAAAATTAATACTACATATAAATAAAAGAAATACAAAGACAAAAACTTAAACATAGATCAACAAAGACTTAAAGTCTTAAAGAGAGTTCAAATTTAAGTAGAAGGACAAATATGCTTGAATCATGGTATGGTTGGTAAGTCAACTTCATTTAAATTACAAAAGATCACAACTTAGAAATGCTTGAATCATGATATGGTTGGTAAGCCAAGCTTGTGAGCCTTAAACGAGCTGGTCTATTCGAGCCTTAAACGAGTCAAGCTCGTGAGCTTTAAACGAGCCGCTTTATTCGAGCCTCAACGAGCCAAGTTCGCGAGCCCCTATCGAGCTTAGTTGAGTGAGTCGGATATGTATCACTAATTAATCGAGCGGGCTTTTACAGTAACAAGCGAATTTGTATTGTACCGAGCTCGAGCTCGGGTCGAGTTTAACCGAGCGGGTATCGAGAGCGCTTGCGAACAGACAGGCTCATTTACAGCTCTAGCTCTAAGAATTGATTTTACTGCTACATCATTAAATTGTATGACAGTTGAATAATAGTATACTTAAGGGCAGCGCAAATAATTCTTATTAAATGGGACCAAAATATAAATGAAAATTGAGATATATCAAGCTATTGGAGACTCCATAAGCCTCGACCAAATAAATCAACTTCTAAGTGGATTTATTGTGTGAAAGTATCATAATTTTTTTTTTTTAAAGTACACTTTTTTTAAAAAATAACTATAACAAACAACAACAAAAAAGGAGTTGGCCAACCCAACAATAAGCCCCATATCATACATAAATTAAAAGGGAATACATTAAATAAATGACAAGGCCTTATAAATTCTTGGCACAAAAATCAAGAAAAATGGTTGTTAATTAAGGCGGTTAGACAAGGCACGAGTAGGGGCATGATAAAACTGTATAACACCCAAACACTTGTTTGGACACAACAGAAACACATTGGAAGAAACAAAAAATAAGGCTAGCACAAAAGGTTAGCGGAAAAAAAAAGAAAAGAAAATATATGGAAAATTTCAAAAATAATAAATAAATGCACTGAGCAGAACCACCGATGGATGATTGGGCGGAGGAAGGCAGCATGAGAATGGTTGCGAGCTAGAGCAAGTAAGCCACTCGTAGGCGCGTGAACTACACATGCCGGCAGTGGGTGTTGGGAGGCAACGGACCACCACAATGGACTGGCTGCAGCGATGGAGGGTGGTGGTTGGAAGGAAAAGAAGAATCACTCGTGGTGAGGGGTTGTCCATTCGTTGGCACATGTGCCTGCGAGTAAGATCTACTCGTAGGCATGTGTGAGACATGCTCTAGTGTATGCAGGTTAGATGGTGGCGAGGTTGGTGGCGGCAAGGCTCAAGAGCAAGCTGGAGGGGTGAGTGTGCTAGTGAGGCTTTTTAAAGTTGATGAGATCTGATTTTTTTTTTTTTTTTTTTTTGAAAAAAAAGCAAAACTTTAAAGAGGGGACGGATATGGGCTAAGAAAGGCTGGAGAGTCGAAAACAGGCTAGTTTGTGGTGGAGGAGAAGTTGACAGAGTCGTTGTGTAGAGATAAATCGTCTAAGGTGATAGATAGGGTCTCAAAAAAAAAAAAAAAAAAAAAAAAAAAAAAAAAAAAAAAAAAAAAAAAAAAAAAAAAAAAAAAGGGTGGATGTACTGTTAAAGAGTGGGGAGGAATGGGGAGTAAGAGGGTGGGGGGGTGGGGGTTTGGGTGAGTGTTCCCCTTCCTCCCAAGGCTGCTAGAGATGCAACATAGGTTTTTTATTTATTTATTTATTTATTTTGAGAGAGAATATAGCAATTCTAGCTTGAACTTGCTTCACAATAAGCTTTTTCACTCTTAGTCTTAGTTTGATTTTTTTTTTTCTTTTTTCAATTGACAGTGAGCATGATACTGAAAAAAAAAAAAACATATAAACTCAGCCTTCATGTATCAAAGAAGTACTTAATGACATCTAAGTTTCTAACCAATACAAATTCAACCATAAACACAACTAAGGCATGTATTCTTTCGAAAATCATTACCAAACAAGCACAAAAAACTCCAAAAATAAATATTAACATATGAGAAATGCTAGGCTTACAAAATTTACTATAAAAAAACTCTCACAAAGTGATGTGGTGCAACATGATTAGATTTATCAAAATTTGGATTTATTTCTTTTCCAATCATATTGTGTCACATCACTTTGTAAGAATTTTTTGTTGTAAGCCTAACATTCATTTTAATATATATTAACAATAACCTTTTAAGAAAATTTTGAAAAAGATAATAGCAAAGAATAAATTTTGAAGTTATAAACATAGCGGGTTAATATTTATACCGTGAATCGAAAATTAATTAACAGACAAAAATTGAGAGGAATTGAGATTGAAAACTAACTTGAATTTGCTTTGCAAAAGTGAGAGAGGCTTGCTGAATTGCTGTGTTGCAAACTAGAGAGAACCAAAAAGATATGGCTTATTATTATTTTACTATTATTTTTATTGAAATGGTAGATATGTCCAAATTGCTATGTTGCTGAATCTATTTTTTCTTGAATGAATAGTATTCTTACTTTTTACTTTTCATTGCTTTATTGACTATTGTTGTACGTAAATAGAGTCAATTAAATGCAAGGTTTGCTTTATTGACTATTATTGTACGTAAATAGAAGCAATTGAATGCAAAGTTACAAATTCCAAGTAGTCGTACCTAATGGCCTGCAAGTTTCAAGGAGTCTAAGGCCTAAGGGCTAACCGGCCAAGGGTAGGGGCTAGACTTGTACTAGGACTAGAATCTTCTCTAGTTCATTTGAATTGGAGAATACCAGTCCTTGTAAAAATGAGAGCATTTTTGTCTTTTCACATTTTTTTTGGACAAAAATGTCCTCATATTTGATTAGATACTCTCCAGTTCAAATGAACTAGAGATGATCCAAATTCCTTGCTATGGTAGGGGCTAAAGTATATAATTTTGGAATTAATTCTATTTAACTAAACTTAACTGGTAGAATTTTTTTTAAGTATAGGGGGGGCCATGGCCCTTGGGGTCTTCTTATGGGTCTGTCTGTGAGTATACTAAATAACATTACTCTTATTTTAGGGTTGTGGGTGGAAAAAAGGAAGAGTTCAAATGGGCTTCATCAATAGCCTTCGGTTCAATTTTGGGCTCAACTTACAACAGGCCTTTTCTGGATCGAGGCAGCCTGGGTCAGCCTCGCAGCTTCACAAAGCATCAATAATCGTTTTGTTAATTTCATTTGCTGAGGCATTCGCAGCTTCACATATGGGCCTGGTTTCTCCATGAGCTCAGGCAGTTCATAGAAATCGTGCTAACGGGCTTTGGCATCGTTATAAAATGACAAAAAATAAATAAAAATACATATTCGTGAAAGACTTTCCTGGGATTAAATAGTTGGACCAATAAACTTGGGGATAAAAAATATTTTCCTTTTTTCTGTTTGCCAATAAATTATCGATATTTTACCAGCAATAAAAAATAAAAAATGAAAAATAAAACAATAATATTTATTGCTGTTATGTTGTTTTGGGTTGGTGACGGTTTATTGGGGCCCTTGGGCCATGGCACCGCAACCCAAGCCCCCAAATTTCTGCACATTAATTTAATTATGTTGCAAAAATTCTTAAAATTATTAATTTCCTCTCAATAAATCATATTTGTCCCCCAAACTTATAACATATCTAATATGATAAAATCTAAGAATTAGTATGATTTATTGAGAGGATAATTAATAGTTTGAGATGAATAGCTATTCCCTCAATAGTTATTAATTATCCTCTCAACAAATCATATTTGTTCGCCATAACCTAGTTATGTTGGGTACGCGTAATAATTATTCATTAAAATAGTCTTTATTAAAAATGAAAGAAAATGATGGAGTAGTCTTAGAATAACCATTTTCATGGCCATGAGAGAATGACTATTCCTTAAATTAAGAGAATAACTATTCCTCTCAATTTGAGATGAATAGTTATTTCCTCAATGTAAAGGATAACTATTCCCTTGTGGCTATGAAAATGACTATTTCAAGTATTAAAGTATATGTATGCTTTAACACCAATGCTATTTTATTTCACTTATTCATTTTTAATAAAAGCTATTTTAAGGAATAGCTATTTTGCATAACAAACGTACCTAATGTTCTTATGTCTTCTCATCCAACTTTTTTAGGGTTTAGAACCGTATCCTAACGTGGGGAATTGGACGGGCTTGGTTACGAGTTCATAAGCATTATGGCTTAATTATTTCAAACTTTGGCGGACAAAATGAAAGAAAATACCCAGATTCAATGGACAACACTTTCATGTGCAGTAAAGACGGTATATGTGCTTATTCCGCTTGAGAGCATGCAAGAAGTAAAATAAGTACATTATTGTATTAAGATTTGTGCCGAGGCACAAATACATACATGCATGCAACTTCTTTCAAAAAGTAATCGAGTTTCATATATGTATATATGATGCAATATTATTTGTTTTAAAAGCTTAATTGGATAAAAATGATAAATTTACTTAATTAAATTATTATTTTTGCACACAGACTAATCATGAAAAAAACACACTTAATAAGTTGGCCACACCTAAAAGTAATTGGATGCTTCTCTCATTACTCATTATAGAAGCTTCTTTTCCTCTTTAATTTAATTTAATCCTACTTTTTCTTTTTCAGGGAAAAAAAAGAAGTTCTTCAATGATGGGTGATTGCTTATTCTACTATCAACAAGCCCTGTTGAGGTTATTTTAATCTAGTCATACGTTATGGCTTCAATAGCAATATTCCATTCATCCAAAAAAAGAAAAAAAGAAAAAAAAGAAGGAAGCAATATTATCAACGAGGCTGCATGTCTTCGCAGTTTGCACTGAAATTCTTTAAAGCAAGTGCGCGCCTAAAGTTTGATAGTATAGGGACAGAATATGGGTCGATATGGGGCTTTTCATCATCAACTTTAAACTTGAATGGAAGTCGAATGGCATATAATATATGATGTACCGCACAAACTTGGAGGGAAGATCGAACAAATAGCATGCACTCGCACTCATGTTGGTTGCTAAAAGAGACAGGGCATAACGTACGGAAGAAAAAAGAGTAACTAATAAGTTGAAATTCTTCATTCTCTTCTCACTTTTTTATTCCGCAGGAATATATATATTATGATTATGTAATCATGAAGTGAATGTAACGCTAAAGGGCCACGAATCCATTAAAGAGAAAGCATAGCCATAAAAGTTTGGTTGTACTTCTAAAGTTTAAAAGATGCGAAAAGGAGACAACATAGCTTCATCTTACATTAACGAATAACGACCATGGTTGTTCCACGCCAAGTACAGAAAGGAATAACATGCATGAGAACATACAGCTTATAAGCCGCATTGACGTAGCGGAAGACTTGATAAACAAATCAGAAGCGTTTGCGTCTTCTGATTGAAAAATAAAACAAGCCCGCAGGCTTAAAAGTAACAAACTTCGCAGAGTATTTGAGAGAAATTCTCTGATTGATAAATATTGAATTGTGTTTTTTTACAATGTAGACTCACATATTTATACTAGTAGAAAACTTGAAGAGAAAGTAATTATAGTCCTAGTAGAATAAGTAATCCTAGTTCTAGTAGAACAAGTAAACCTAATCCTAGAAAGGAAATAAATAAATACAAGTCTACAAAAGAAAGAAAAAAAGTAAATACAATCTTGAAAAGGAAATAAATAAAGTTTTAATAAAACTTTATTTATTTTTATTTTTAAGTAGAATCCTAATCTAAAATAGAAAATCAATAAATTGATTTTTGTGTCAACTGAATACGGTTGACAATCAGCAGTGATAGTGACAAGATCTTTCCTTCTATAGGTAAATTCCGTCCTACATCAGACAACCCCACTTGAAAAAAACTCGTCATCGAGTTTTCTTTGTGATATGGCACGCGCGGCTCTTCTGGAGAAAGGTACTTGGAGAAATCTACGTAGATAACATCAAGACATGTCTTTTCCCTTTTGTCTCATTCCATAAAAATTTTCCCAACAATTTCTTTTTGAATATCATCTTCAACTTTACTATTTTCTTCAAAGAAATCGACATTGCTCTTTTCTTCTGTGGTGATCGTGATGAGTTGTACTTGTGGCGGATGAGGTAGTGGATGTTTCTCAATTGGTGCAGTTGTTGGAACAAATGGTAGTGGCTGCACAAATTGTTTTTGTAACGGCAGCTCCACCAAATTAATAACCTTCACATTATTTTCACCGTAATTAATATTCTCTTTATAGGCGGGGTGTCTATTTGGAGATTCAGAATCATGGTTGTGGACAGCTTCGACACAACCTCCATATTTGTTAACAAATGTGTCAATACTTTGCTTCATATCGTCCAAGATTTCCCACATTGATTACAGTACTTGTTCTTGAAAGTGTGCTTGTTGTGATCGAGCCTTTGATCGCTTGATATATCGCTGGTAGTCAGTTCTTGAAACAAACTTTCTCTCGTGAATGAATTCGTTAGAGTAGTTGTAATTGTAGTATGAATTGGCCATCGAATCCGGATAATGCCGGCTCTGATACCCCATGAATTCGGCTCTTGAACGAGCCCCTCCCCTACAAGCGGCGTTGTTGAAGAGGTTTCTACCGTTGTTCAGGTAGCCATCGAACAGGATAACGCCTGCTCTGATACCAACTGACGTAGCGGAAGACTTGGTAAACAAATCAGAAGCGTCTGCGTCTTCTGATTGAAAAATAAAACAAGCCCGCAGGCTTAAAAGTAACAAACTCCGCAGAGTATTTGAGAGAAATTATCTGATTGATAAATATTGAATTATGTTTTTTTACAATGTAGACTCACATATTTATACTAGTAGAAAATTTGAAGAGAAAGTAATTTTAGTCTTAGTAGAATAAGTAATCCTAGTTCTAGTAGAACAAGTAAACCTAATCCTAGAAATGAAATAAATAAATACAAGTCTACAAAAGAAAGAAAAAAAGTAAATACAATCTTGAAAAGGAAATAAATAAAGTTTTAATAAAACTTTATTTATTTTTATTTTTAAGTAGAATCCTAATCTAAAATAGAAAATCAATAAATTGATTTTTGTGTCAACCGAATACGGTTGACAATCAACAGTGATCGTGACAAGATCTTTCCTTCTATACTTCCACTGTCTGAATCTGAACAAAAATCTTCTTGAACGGCACTTTTCCAATATGTTATTTGTTATTTTTCTTATTTTAGAATTTACCGTAAATATAGGTAAATTCCGTCCTACATCACGCATCTTATTCGTTATTGCCACTAAATGTACGTACCCATTACACATGGGCCTAGTTAGA
>FXXK01000352.1:0-35046 GCA_900184695.1 Betula pendula
CGATTGATCGATCTTGAAGAATAATAAATCAATAAAATGAAACAAAATAAACTTGATTTGGATTAAATTAGATTAAATCCAAAAAATAAAATAGAGGATAGTTAAGGAACCATAGAATTAAAACCTATATGCTTAATTAAAATAAAATTACTATGTCAAGATAAGGGGGAAAGGTCAAGGAGGTCAACCTAACTTAAGGTCGGCTCCTAACTAGGGTAGTTGTAATTTAGCTCATGGATGTTGTTTAACTAATTAAACTCTATTAGTTCACGTGTCTATAAGATGAGTCAATCTTACTTAGTTACTTTTTAATATCGAGGTAAGTACTACTTACCTCGCTCTTTCCGTTAAATGTTTTATATTTAGTCTCTTCTTCCTATAAATATTTTAGGTACTAACGTATATTTAAGGAAAATTTCTACAGAAGGAAAGTTTATTTATAAGGAAAGAGGATCCCCTCCTCACATGCTAAATGATGATGGGATAACTGATAGTTTAAATGAAAGGAATAATAAAGAGCTAATAGATTAGGCGGCCAGATGGATGCATGAGTTGGGGAGGGGGAGTCGAATCATTGGTTTATGTTTCTTTATGTTTGAAATAAGTGTCATAGGGCACGAGGAAAAGATTTTATGACACTATTTTTGTTGTTTTGTAAAATAGCATAGTTTGATTTCTAGAAAGCAGGCCTTCAATATGATCCAAGTACTAGTGCATAAGCCTTATTTACTCCCTGTTGAAATTTGGTGCATGATGAAGCATATCAAAAGTTAGGACTAGCATTAGATTGGCATGTCGAGTCCATGTCATGAACTCACTTGACCCGTTAATCATTAACGAGTTGGCGGGTCAACCCGTATAATTAAACGAGTTAGACCTTTCAACCATAACACGACCTATCTAAATAAGCGGATGACACGACCCATTTAATAAACAGTTAGGTCATGTTGAGTTGACCCAAACATGACCCGTTTGGCCCGTTATTTGATCAACTAAAAAAAAAAAAAAAATCACAAATACAAAACTCAAAAAAATCACCAATCTACAAAACTCATACAGGGTAATCCAAGTCGATCTCCAATATAATAACAAAGAACTCTACAACATTTTCTCATTCAGGTTAGGGTATTACATCCTCAGACTTTGTCTTCTAGGGATCAACTTCGCCAAAATTCCACTATCAGTATCAAGATCAAGAGGCAAACACTTCATGAACAAGAAATGGAAAGTAGAAAATCACAATCTCTCATCAAGTAATTAAGAAGCATGCAATCAAGTTTTTAAGTGAGAAATCTTATTTGGTGCATGGATCCACGATGTGGTGAGAAACTAAAACCTAAATCAAGCTTTATCAATTTAAAAGGAACTTCTAGGACAAAATCAGGTTTTGTTTGTGAAAGTAGTATAACTGGAATTGAGCCATACCGAGTTGCAATATTAAACTAGTATCCACTTGCGGGGATCGGGCAAGTAGGTTGAATTTTGTATTGCAAGTAAGGGTTTTTTTTTTAATTGTTAAACACAAAAATAAATAAAAAATAAAAAATAAAAAATCTAATTTTATAAACAAGTCATCCATAGGTTAAGCGGGTTGTGGGAACTTTGGTTTGATTTGTTGCTCGTTCATTCTTTGCCAAAATTATTGAATGGCTTTTAAGTTGTTAGAATATATTCTGATACTCACCGTATTTCCCTGATATTTTGTATTTATCAAAATTACTGTATTTCCCTGTATAGGTTTGATTTGATTATGTAATATTATCCATTAATTCCCTGATTGTATTTCCTAGTTTAACTGGCCTTATTCAACTACAATTAGACCATTCTGTACACAGTTACATTTACGCACAGAAATATAGTATTTAGCTCATATAAATATTCTCTAGTTATTTTAACATGGTATCAGAAACAGGCTTTGGCCTTGCCTAGAAAATTAGGGAACCGTACGGTCTTTTCACAATTCGGAAGCGTTTTCGACATTGTTTTGGTACAACCATTATACCAACAAATTCTAAACTCTCCGATCTACATCCTGGGGGTTTCAGATCCTTGTTATAGTGTTCCACACGCCCTCACGCTCCACCTGAAATTTTTGTGTCCGTGTCATGCGCTCTCACGTGCCGTCACCGGCCATCACGCACCGCCCTATTAGCTGTTTCCAGAAGCAAACACCAGAATCGTGATCGGAGGCTGCCGATCTACACGACTGTGTCAAGCACGAGTCCTAAGTCCGCCCAACGCGTTGTTGCCGATCCTCTATTTTCATTCTAGCGCTTCACGCATCGTTACCCACCACTATGCCCAGCTCCCTTTAGCCGTTTGCAGAAAAAATTTCGGATCCCAGATTGGAGGCTGTCGATCTACCGCTTTGCTGCCAGCATGCACCTCCAGCATACATGACGCGCCGCTCCAGCCAACCCTCGCAGTTGAGCTCACCAACTGCTCCTTGGTCCCTGCCACACTGAATCACCGCTCCTGAACTGAGCTCACCGCACCTACCCTGCGTCTAGCCACTTCGGATCATAGCATGTGACCAAGCTCACAGCAGCTATCCTACGCTCATCCGCACCAGATCCTAGCCCAAAAAAAAAAAAAAAAATCCCAATGGCCTTACCTTTTACTATCACCCTTCCCAATACCAAAGATATCACCTAACCTATTCTAATCATTCTTGATGGCTCCAATTACCATGCATGGGCTCAATCTATGAGTAGGTGGCTTAAAGGACATTGTCTTTGGGAGTATGTATCTAACGAAGAACCTAAGCCTGTTGCTGGACAAGATGTTGCAGGAAAAGAAGAATCTACTATTGTGGTTTCTAGCCATATCCAAACATGGCAAAGTATCCATTACAGGATTATTTCCTGATTCTCCAACATATGTGTCGTCTCAATCAGCATGACTTTTGGTAGCCTTGACAGTGCCAACGATGTTTGGGACATGTTAGCCCAATGTTACAACTCTACGAACCTTGCTTAGCGTTTTTAGATTGTAACCAAACTCAATTGCATGCGCCAAGAATTAGGTCAGATTGTTATTGAGTTTTATTCACAGATGACTCATCTTTGGAATCAATTGTCTCTTTGTGAGCCAGAATGGGGTAATCCAATTGATGCATCTCGGTATATCGCATTTCGCGATAGCATGAGCCTTGTCGAGTTCCTTACAGCAATTCGGGATGAGTTTGAGACTACTCGGGCTTTTCTTCTCCATTACTCACCATTGCCATCTTTGGAAGGTGCTCTTAGTGAACTAATTTCAGAAGAGACTAGATTCTCTACTATGAAGCTACACACCTCTGAGATGGTCATGGCCACTTCTTCACACGATACATGTGCTCCTGGTTTCATTCTTGTTGGATCTTCTTCATCTACTCGGAAAATGCATTGTCACTATTGTCATAAACTTGGCCACAAGATTAATGAGTGTAGAGCGAGGCTTTCTTGAGGAAATTATAGGGCTCCTAGTCATAAGGATGCTGCTGTCACCCATACTGATGCATTGGATATGTCTCTCACTAGCGTTGTACCCCAACCTGACACTCTTTCACTAGCAGAAATTAAGGCTATTGTTCATCAGGTTTTATCTAAGTTCAATCTCAATACAGCAATGTCCACCACCTCAAGTAATCCTTTTTGGTTTCTTGATTCTACCTGCTGTAATCACTTAATATCAAACTCTTCCATCTTTTCCTCTAAATTTGTTTTAGCAGATCCTTCCAATATTTACACTGCTAATGGCTCACACCTAAATGTCAGTCACATCGGGTCTATTTCCACTCAACAACTGTCTGTGTCCGATACATACTTAGTTTATCATCTTTCATTAAATCTTTTGTCTCTTGGTCAGCTTTATGAACTTGATTTAGAATTGCATTTTTCTAAACGAGGTTGTGATGTGCAGGATCCACAAACGAGACAGCTAATTGGGACCGCCTGTAAGATTGGACGTATGTTTGAGCTTTCATCTCTCCATCTTCCTCCTACCGTGTTTGCTGCTACTTCATCTCAGTCACCATCCACCACTCTCAATTTATGGTATTCTCGTTTGAGATATGCGTTTGTTTATCTTGTTAGTTCTTTAACTACAAGTGGTCAGTTAGGGTCTGTTAGGTTTGAGTCGTTTGATTGTGTTGCGTGTCAACTCGGAAAGCAAAGTGTTTTACCTTTTAATAATAGTGACTCTATTTCTTTTGCTCCTTTTGATTTAGTGTATTCTGATGTATGAGGCCCTGCGCCCACTCCCACCATGGGAGAATCCCATTATTTTGTGATATTTGTGGATGATTATTCTCGATACACATGGCTTTATCTTTTACAAAACCGTTTTGAACTTCCCAAAATTTATTTTGAATTTTAGAAGATGGTTCAACCCAATTTTCTCGAAACATAAAATTTTTCGTTCTGATAATGCTATGGAGTATCTTGAATCTTCCTTTCTTACCACTCTCAAACAAAATGACACTTTTTTCCATTGTTCATGTCCGGGTACTTCTCAACAAAATGATCGTGCTGAACGCAAACACAGACACATCTTAGACACAGTTAGGGCATTACTGCTTTTTGCTTCTATCCCTGAACATTTTTGGGAGAATCTGCTCTTATTGCTATTTACGCTATCAATCAATAGGGTTCCGTCTCCCATTGCTCTCAATAAGTTTCTTTATGAACTCCTGTGTGGTTCTCCTCCTGATTATTAATCCCTAAGAGTCTTTGGTTGTGTTTATTTCCTTCTTCTTCAACCCCATGAACGTACTAAAGGATATAAAGGACATAAAGGATATCATTGCATAGGACATAAAGGATATTTTCTTGGTTATGGCATAGGACATAAAGGATATCATTGCATGTTATGATCCCATTACTAAACGTCTCCGCATTTTCCGTCATATCATGTTTTGGGAGCACAAGTTCTTTAGTGATATGAAGTCTTTTCCTCCTAGTCCCTTTTGCCCTATCTTCACTGATGTATCTTTTGATTTATTCCCCGAACTTACTGATCTTGATGCAGGGATGACAAACTCACCAGATGACTTTCTGAGAGTCAGCTCCGATGCCCCTGACCCGCCTGTTGATCCATCTATTACCCTTTATGAGCCTTAACTTTCTAGCCCTTGTCGTTCTACTCGGGTAAAAGCTCTTCCTTATCATCTTCATGATTATCATTGTTATTCTGCCATTGCTACTTTATACGAACCTCACTCCTTTCGTGAGGCTAGTACTAATCCATTTTGGCAACAAGCTATGTCAGAATAACTTACTACTCTTAGCAAAACTCGTACTTGGAACTTAGTTGATTTACCTTCGGGAAAAACAACTATTGGGTGTAAGTGGATATATAAGATTAAGACAAAATTTGATGGATTTGTTGAGCGATATAAGGCAAGTCTTGTGTCAAAGGGGTTCAATCAGGAGTATGGTATTGATTATGAAGAGACCTTTGCACCGATGGCTCACCTTACCTCTGTTCGATCCCTCATTGTTGTAGCCTATGTGCGTGATTGAGATCTTTTTCAGATGGACGTGAAAAATGCATTTCTCAATGGCGATCTTAGTGAAGAAGTTTATATGTAACCTCCTCTTGGATACACTCGCTCGCCACACAAAGTTTGTAGACTTCGCGGGGCATTGTATGGGTTGAAACAGGCTCCATGTGCTTGATTTTCCAAATTTAGCTTTACTATCGCACAGATTGAGTTTGTTTCTAGCTCTTATGATTTTGCACTTTTTATTCGGCGATCTGATGCTAGTCTTATTCTCCTTTTGCTGTATGTGGATAATATGATTATTACCGGAGATGATGCTGAAGGTATTCGTGACCTTCAACAGTTTTTGAGCAAGTAATTTGAGATGAAGGATTTAGGCTCCCTTGGCTACTTTCTTGGGTTGGAAGTTTCTTCAGATTTACATGGTTACTATCTTTCTCAAGTTAAATATGTTTCTAATCTCCTCTCACGGACTGACCTTTCTAATTGTAAAATTGTTGATAGTCCCCTAGAGACGAATGTCAAGCTTCGCGCTACTGATGGTGAGTTACTTTCAAATGCCACTAATTTCTATAGACAGTTAGTTGGGAGCCTTATCTATCTTACTATCACGAGACCGGATCTTGCGTATGCAGTTCATCTTGTCAGTCAGTTCATGACTACACTGCGTTCTGTTCACTACGCTGCTATTCTTCGCATCCTTTGCTATGTGAAGGGCACATTGTTTCATGGTTTGCATTTTTCTTCTCACTTATCATTAGACTTACATGTGTATTCAGATGCTGACTGGGCAGGTAATCCTACCGATTGTCGTTCCACAACTGGTTATTGTTTTCTCCTGGCGATTCACTCATCTCTTGGCGTAGCAAGAAATAGTCTGTTGTTGCCCGTTCTAGTATTGAAGCTGAGTACTGTGCTTTTGCTGACACCACTTCTGAGCTACTTTGGCTACAATGGTTCCTCCATGATATGAGTGTTTCTCAAGCTTCTAGCTCTACTATATTCTGTGACAACAGAAGTGTGATTCAAATTGCACATAATGATGTTTTCCACTAGCACACTAAACACATTGAAATAGATTGTCATTTTGTGCACCATCATCTCTTGCAAGGAACTCTCCATCTTTGTCCTATTGCTTCTGCTGATCAGTTGGCTGATGTGTTTACTAAAGCACATCCACTTGGGCGCTTCTGTGTTCTTATTTACAAACTCAAATAGGCTTCTACATTACCACATTGAGTTTGAAAGGGGATGTTAGAATATATTTTGACTATATTCTGATACTCATCGTATTTTCCTAATATTTTGTATTTATCAAAATTACAGTATTTTCCTGTATAGGTTTGATTTGATTCTGTTATACTATATATCCATTAATTCTCTGATTGTATTTCTTAGTTTAACTGGTCTGACCTTATTCAACTATAAATAGGTCATTTTGTACACAATTACATTTACACAGAAATATAGTATTCAGTTTATACAAATATTTTCTAGTTATTTTAACAAAGTGTACTGGGTTCTTCAGTATTCTTTATAACTACACTCTTTTATTTTACCCTTTTAGGCTTATGAAAAACTGTAAATATTTTCAAACAAGAGTTATCCAAGATATAATGGATTGAGCTTGCGTGCTGTAGTTTTTACTAGAGCGCGCAAGCTGTAGATAAATTAAGGACAGCTTGCGTGCTGTAGTAAAAATTAAATCACGCAAGCTCAATCCATATATAATATATAGCGGTGGAGTGTGGACGTTAACCTCCATGGCCCAAGAGGTTAATCATCCACGCATGACCTTGGAGATTGACTTCCATGAGCTGTATGTGAAGGTTGGCCATGGCGCCCAACCTCCATGGCGTCTAGCTAGGCCGATTGCGTGGGCCATGGAGCTTAATTAATGCAGCCCCGAAGACCAGCCTACAAACAATATTCTTCATCATTTTTTTCCTCCAATTCCCAAAATACCCGCTAAACAATTATGAATTAATTTGTCCAAAGTGTGGAAACTATATATTCTTAGTGCTTGGAATTAATCGAGTCCAATCGAAGACCCAATTGCCGTGCAGGACTTCTTCCTGGAGTCTTCTTCAGTCCGTACTACATCAATTAGCGTGGTAGTCTTAATTAATCTATACGCGCGTCAATTGCGCTACTTGGCCTAATTCCGCTACTTCCAGGAAAAGTACTATCGATCTCGAATTCTAGCCAGTAAACTACGCTACGGATCGGCACACTTTTGCAAAAGAAAAATCAATCTGCTTTCACAACTTCACGCCCACTATAAAAAGCCCCGAGACTAAGAGATTTTTGCATCATCAATCCAACAAGTTTAGCACTTCGTTCCAAACCATATATAGCAACCATGGCTTTGAAAGCTTTTTCTCCCTTCTCATTGACTCCCCTCCTTCTTCTTCTTCTCCTCCTCCCTCTCCTCTCTCATGCAACTAATTCACCAAAGTCGCATGACAAAAAATCTTCACCTTTCGAATTTCTCAAGCACCTTCAGGGATGTCACAAGGGTGATAACATCAAAGGCATCCAAGACCTCAAAAAATACCTCGAACAATTTGGTTATCTAAGCTATGGCCATTCCAAAAATCACACCCATGCCAACGACGACGATTTCGATGAGCTCTTGGAATCGGCCATCAAAAGTTACCAACTCAATTACCATCTCAATGCCAGTGGCACTTTGGATGACAAAACAGTATCAAAGATGATGATGCCTCGTTGCGGCGTGGCAGACATCATCAATGGTACAAATTGGATGCGCGTGGGCAAGAATAGGCATCACAACCGCTCTGGCTCATTGCATACTGTCTCTCACTTTTCTTTCTTCCCCAGAAGCCCAAAGTGGCCGTCCTCCAAGTATCACCTCACCTATGGATTTCTCGACGGAACCCAAACGGCAGCCATGAACCCCGTTGCACAGGCTTTCCAGACATGGGCCTCACGCACACACTTCACATTCTCACGTGCTCAAAGTGTCTCAAACGCGGATATCAAAATTGGTTTTCAGAGTAGGAATCATGGAGACGGGAACCCTTTTGATGGAGCCGGTGGAACCCTGGCTCATGCTTTTGCTCCAACTGATGGGAGATTCCATTATGATGCAGATGAGTCGTGGAGTGTGGGTGCGAGGGCAGGTGCATTTGACTTGCAGACTGTTGCATTGCATGAAATTGGGCACCTTCTTGGACTCGGGCATAGCGAAGTTGAGGGAGCTATCATGTACTCTGTCATCTCTGCGGGAGTCACCAAAGGTCTGCATGCGGATGATATTCAAGGAATTAAAGCCTTATATAACGTTTTAAGTTGAGCTGATGAATAATATATAGGCCTAAGTATTTTGGAATTCTGTCTATTAATACTTATTGGGGGAATAAGTATAATAATGTTATAGAATAAAGTTAATAAAAAATTTTACGTTTCCTTCAATGCACTTTTTCTTCATGTTGTAACAATGACGCATGTTTCTATTGTAACATGGATATTGTGGAATCTTATAATGAATTTTGGTTTAATTTGTTTCTCGTTCATCGATCTTTGCAAAAATTAATTAATGGCTTCAATTTTATTGGGTTATTTGGTGTTCTTTACTACACACTTTTATTTGACCGTTTTAGGCTTACAAACAATAGTAATTTTTTTTTTTTAGGTGGTATTCGGCTTTATTCTTTTCGGCCTAACAGTACTTTAGGCTTACCATAAGGCGTGAAGGCCAGAGCCTCGAGATCGACCAACTAAATTCTTGGTCCAATGTCTCGCACCACTCTTAACATTAAATAGTTGAGTCGTAGGCTTCGTTTGGGTGACTAGTCCTAAAAGAGAGTTCGCATTTAATAAGTCTCGAACCTAAAACCTATATGATGATATTTTCTAAAGACCTCAAGCCTCAACCACTAAACCAATCTCTTGGAGTTGAAAAAAAAAAAAAAGAAGTAAATATTTGCAAACAAGACTTATCTTATATATAATATTTAGCCATGGCCCAAGAAGTTAATCATCCATGACCTTTGGAGATTAATTGACTTCCATGAGCTGTATGTGATGGTTGGCGATGGCGACCAATTATATTTTTTTGTTCCTTTCTTCTTCGTTTTTTATTTCTGAATTTTTTTTATCACAGAGACATAATTATATTTTCATATTATTTCTATTATTTATTTAACCAAAAAGCTTGGCTATATATGGAGGTCCAATCTCTATGGCCCTGGCCATTGCCTAGTTTCATGGAGTTCAGTTCTCGCGGTAGCCTCCATGGCTATGGAGGTATGGACCTCCATGGTTTTGAGCACTCTAAATCCTTTTCTATTTTGTTTTTTTCTTTTTGAATTTTTCATTTCAAGGGTACAACTATATTTTTATATTGTCTTTGTTAATTATTTAACGAAAAAAAGTGGACTGATATCTTGATCGGAATTGGTCTAAATTTCGGGTTTGATAATTAGAAAGTTGAAAATGGATCGAGTCTAGTCTCGTTTTTCTTTCTTTTTTTTTTTTTTTGGGAGTGGGGAGTGGGGAGTCTAGTCTCGTTAGGTCTGAATGGCATTAGGGCCATAGTCTAGTCTACGTAAAATTACAAGCACCCGCAAACAACGCTAAAATATATATAGAATACTTTTTATTTGCTTCCACATGCGCCAAATTTCAACTGGGAGAGATTAGAAAAAACTTATAGCTTATGCATTATATATATATATATAGTTTATCATACGAGACAAGTACAAGGCCGGCTTTGTAGAAATCAAAATTTGCTAATTATAGCGCTGAAAATGATAGTAGATGACTAAAGAGAGAACCAAAGCCTTCATATTATTTAAGTTTCAATTGCTTTTTGAAAAATTCAAATAGAGCTTTTTGAATAACAATTTTCTTTCATGCGAAATTCAATTTTCCTTAGTAGCAACTATAACAACTCGCCCCGCCACACAAGTACTATAAAATATAATGGCACCGCGCGGAGTGGTGCCTTATACGCTGAACCTGAAAATATTAGAGCCAAATAGCTCTAAATAATAAACCTGTAAAACCAAAAAATTGGCATGTAAAGAGTTGGAGCTGTTGTGGGCAAGGAGGCAAGCAATGAGTTTGTCTGCGTATAAATGGTCTTAATAGTCTACAAGACCCGAGTTCTTTACTCGACATCCATTTCACAGATATGGGTTTTAGTTCCTGATCTAGGTATGGGCCGAAGAGCAATGAGAACCAACTTAACCCAGTTTTGGAAAAGGATCAGGAATAGAGGATATGATATGATGAGAGTTCTAAGAGGAAATGCATGCATGCGTGATAAAATAAAAATAGAGGTTTTAACGTACCCAGATCCGCTAGTTGAAATTAAATGTCACTTCAATTGATTTTTTTTTATTATATTCTCTCTCTCTCTCTCTCTCTCTCTCTCTCTCTCTCTTTCTTTCCTTTTTGCTTCCTTCTCATACTACTGCCAAGAAAATAGAGGAAAAGAAATGATGAAATGGATACGAAGTGTTAGTGATCTTCCTGAGTTAGAGTCCAAGGCAGCAAAATCTGCCACCTGTACTCAATGTGTTATTGTAATAGAGCCTAAGGCAGGAGCTGCTGCCACATGCTCTCAAGATGACCAACAAGGACCATATGATACAAATCCCAACTATCACGCAATCACAAATTACACAGCAATTGCTCTATTGCCAAAGAAGGAAAGGAAAGCAATCACAGATTGCACATTAGTTGCTCCATTATCAAATAAGGAAATGAAAGATCACGATGCTATAGCTCATGTGTGTAGCTCAAGATTACACAGATGTTCCCATCTAGAAAAGGAAGATCAAGGTCATACAGCTGCTCATTATGCAGATAAGGAAAACCACAGCAGAGCAGGTCGTAGTGATCACAACAAAGATGGAACATTTGACTTAAAAGGAATTGTTTAATTTGCTTGATCATCAATCCCATATTTTTCTGTAATTTACATTATGTACTTTCCTTTCTCATTGAATATTCATTCTGTATATAATGCCTTTGAGCACTGTAAACAAACCATCGTGAATAAGAATCTCTCATTAGTTCCTATAATTTTCATGGTATCAAGGCTCTAATAGGCCCTCGCCTCTTTCGATCCAAGCTCTATACTCCTCTTTTATTCTATTTCCAAATGGCCTCCAGCAGGAATGCTCCAAGAATTGCCTCACAACCTGCTGTTGCTCCAACCCCTTTACTACAATTGCCTAACATAGGCCAATCCAATGGCTTCAAACTTGATAACAGCAACTATTTGCTATGGCTATCTCAAGTTGTTCCTTTTTTGAAAAGCCATGAGTTGCTGGGCATTGTGGATGGTTCAGAACCATGCCCACCAACTCTCATCACGGATGAGCAGGGAAAGGAAGTTCCCAATCCTGCTTTCTCTGCATAGAATCGAAAAGATCAACTGCTCCTCAGCTGGATCAATATGTCACTTACTGAATCTGTGCTCTCTACTGTTTTTGGATTGCACACTTCCAAGCAGGTGTGGGCTGCCTTGGCTAACAAGTTTGCTTCTCAATCCAGATCCCGTGTTTCACATATGAAACGCCAACTTCAAGGCCTTCAACAGGGATCCAAATCTTGCACTGAGTACTTATGGGTTGCTAAATCCTTTGTTGATCAACTTGCAGCAATCAATAAGCCAACTGATGATGAGGATCTTATTTCCTTTGTCATGAGTAGCCTCAATCCCTCCTTCAATTCATTTAGCACCACCTACACTATAGCTACTCGTGATCACTCTCCTTCATTCTCTGATTTCCAAGATGAACTGTTGAGCCATGAGATATTATTGACTCAACAGCATGCAGCCACTACTGATAACAGTAGCAACTTTGCATTCCATATTCAACACAAAAAATAAGGACATGTCAATCTTTCTCATCATTTTAATCGAAAGTTCAAGCCTGCTTAATTTCAAAGGTCTCGGCCTAGACCTCCATTTCAAAAAAAATAGTGTAGGAGGTTCAAGTGGTTTCAGGGCCCCTCAATCTTAGTCCTTCACTGGTCCTAATGGTTTCAGGGCCCCTCAATCTCAACCCTTCATTGCTGCTAGTTCACCAGGCAATCGAGCTCCTTGCCAAATCTATGGCAAGACAAGTCATAGTGCCTTTGACTGATTCCATAGGATGGATTACTCCTACCAAGGAAGGCACCCTCCAGCCCAGATTGTAGCAATGGTAGATAACATGAACACAACCCTTGAAGAACAAGAATGGCTTGCTGATAGTGGGGCCAATATACATATGACTAATGAACTGGACAACCTGACCATCCAACAACCTTTCAAAGGCCAAGAATTAATAGCTGTTGGAAATGGAGCAGGACTTGCAATTGAGACAACTGGTTCATCCATCTTTCAACCCTCCAACTCTCATTACAAATATGATTTTTACATGTCTAATATACTGCATTGCCCTAAGGCTTCTACCAATCTCCTTTCCATTCAAAATTTCTGCCATGGTAACCATTGCTATTTTAAATTAACATCTACTCATTTTTTTGTGAAGGACATCCAGACCAGGGCAATTCTTCTTGCAGGCAAGAGTGAGAATGGGCTATACCCCTTGCGGTTTCTAAGAGCTTCCCTTGCCAACAATAAATGCAGTTTCATTGTTGGATTAGGAATAAGGACTACTCCATCCATATGTCACTTTAGATTAGGGCATTCCTCTCTTGTAACCGTATCTCATGTACTAAAAAATTATCACTTACTAGTTATAAGTGAGACTTCTAATAAAAATTTATTTTGTGATTCCTGTCGGGTAAAAGCAAGAGGTTGCCTTTTCATGCATCCAATTGAATTAACACTCATCCCCTGGAACTAATTCATACTGACTTGTGGACTTCTCATATTCCCTCAATGAGTGGTTGCCGATATCATGTCATCTTTGTCGATGACTTCTCTAGATATACTTAGTTATACCCTCTCCATGCCAATTCTAAAGTGTTTACTACCTTTGTCAAGTTCATAACATTGGCTGAAAATCAATTCCCTTTGCACATAAAGAAAATGCAATCTGATGGGAGAGGGGAATATACTTCTAGTCAATTCCAATCCTTTCTCACTCAGCATGGTATCATTCACAGAAAAACATGTCCTTACACCTCCCAACAAAATGGGGTGGCCGAGAGAAATCTTCGACACATACTAGAAACAGGCCTCACCATGCTTGCACACTCTAGCTTATCCAACAAATATTGGGTTGATTCATTCCTCGCTGCAGTCTATATCATTAATAGACTCCCAACTCCTGTACTGCATCAACTTTCACCTTTTGAAAAACTCTTTGATAAAGTTCCAGAGTATGCTCTTCTAAAGGTGTTTGGCTACAAGTGCTTTCATCTTCTTTGTCCATACACTGCCAACAAACTTGAATATCGTTCTAAACCTTGCGTTTTCTTAGGATACAGCCATGCAGGTTACAGATGTTTAGAACCTCTCTCTGGCTGTGTTTTCTTATCTCGACATGTAGTCTTTGATGAAGCTTCATTTCTAGCAAAGGATGATGCCCTCTCTCACCTGCCTTCTAGAACTAATGTCTCGACTGATGCTCTGTTTCTTGTTCATGTAAGTTTCCCTTTTTAACACCTCTATTTTTGATTGCCATACCTTTAATATTCTTTCATCTGTTGTTGACCCTATTTTAGTTAACGATGTTTTTGCTTCTACCCCAGCATCTCCTAGTGCAGCACCTATTTCTCCACCTGTGACTATTATACAACCTCCATCGTCCACTCATCTTTCTGATTTGCCTCTATCTGACATTGCCTCTTCTCCTGTTCAGCCTACTTCTCTTTTAGAGAACCAGCCTACGTCTCCTATCTCTATTGATCCTGCCATTATCTCAAAACCATTACCTCATATCCTGCCTCCTACCACCTCTCACCCTATCATGACACGCTCTCGGACTGGCTCCTTACATCCCAAACAATACCCAAAGTTTCACCTCTACTACACCTCCACCCATCCACATCCAACCTGTCCACATCTCTAACCATGCAAGTACCCATCTGCCTCACTAAGGCAGCAATTGATTCTCGATGGCAAGATGCTGTGGTTCAAGAATTTTCAGCTCTCATTTCTAATGGCACTTGGAATTTATGTCCTAGACCAGCTCATCACAAAATTATTCACAACAAGTGGGTGTATACGATCAAAAGGAAGGCTAATGGCTCTCTTGATAGATTCAAGGCTAGGTTAGTTGTTAAAGGCTTTGAGCAACAGAGTGGTATTGATTATACTGACACTTTCAGCCCAGTCATTAAGCCATCCACCATCAAGATTGTTCTTGCTCTCGCAATCCAATTTAACTGGCCTCTAAAACAATTGGATGTATCTAACGCATTTCTTCATGGATCACTGATGGAGGAAGTCTACATGGAGCAACCTCAGGGTTTTCAAGATTCTCTTCACCCTGACTATGTCTGTAAGTTACATAAGGCAATCTATGGTCTTAAACAAGCCCCTCGAGCTTGGTTTCAATGCCTCTCAACCTCACTGCTAGAACTTGGCTTTATTGCTTCTTTAGTAGAGACTTCACTCTTCATCTATCACCATGGGAGAGTTCAGATTTTTCTCCTTGTCTATGTTGACGACACTATTATCACTGGCTCCGACATTTCAGTTATTCACTTGCTAATTTCTAAGTTGCAACACCAATTCCCGCTCAAGGATCTTGGTTCTCTCAGCTTCTTTGTAGGCACTCAAGCTCAATGATCTCCTGCCGGGCTGCACCTCAGTCAAACTAAGTACATTACAGAACTACTTCATCGAGTTAAGATGTTAGGGGCCAAACCAACCTCTTCCCATGTCCATGTGGTTCCAAGCTATCTGCTCTTGATGGAGATCCTCTCTTTGACCCGAGTGAATACAGAAGTGTGGTAGGTGCTTTACTGTATTGCACCGTAACCAAACTTGAGCTGTCCTTTGCCGTGAATCAATTATGCCAATTCATGCACTCTCCCACCACTAGTCATTGGACTGCTGCTAAGAGAGTTCTTAGATACCTCAAAGGCTCCCTCGATCATGGTTTACACTTCATTGCTAGCTTTATGGGTTCCTTGCATCTTTAGGCTTTTTATGATTCCAATTAGGCTAGCAGCCCTGACGACTGCCGCTCCACATCCAGAAATGGTGTTTATCTTGGTAACTCTCTAGTGTCTTGGAGTGCCAAAAAGCAGGCTGTTGTCTCTCACTCCTCGACTGAATTTCAGTATCGGGCAATGTCCATCACCATTGCCAAGTTGTTTTGGCTGCGCTTGTTGTTTAAGGAATTGAGAGTTGCTCTACCACAAGCACCTGTGCTCTGGTGTGACAATGTCAACGCCCTAGCTCTAGCTTCCAACCCTGTGTTCCATGCAAGAACTAAGCATATTGAAGTGGATTACCATTTTGTGATGGAAAAAGTGGTCAATGGTGATATTTTGATCAAACTCATTTCTACCCATGATCAGATAACATAGATCTTTACCAAGGGTCTCTCTATTGTTCGCTTCAATTTTCTTAAGTCCAAGCTAATGGTTGTGCCCCCTCCCATTAGCTTGCGGGGGAATATTAGTGATCTTGCTGAGTTAGAGTCCAAGGCAGCAGAATCTGCCACCTGTACTCAACGTGTTATTGGAATAGAGCCTAAGGCAGGAGTTGCTACCACATGCTCTCAAGATGACCAATAAGGACCATATGATACGGATCCAAACTATCACGCAATCACAGATTGCACAACAGCTGCTCTATTGCCAAAGAAGGAAAGGAAAGGAATCACAGATTGCACAGCAGCTGCTCCATTATCAAAGAAGGAAATGAAAGATCACGACGCTACAGCTCATGCGTGTAGCTCAAGATTACACAACTGTTCCCATCCAGAAAAGGAAGATCAAGGTCACATAACTGCTCATTATGCAGATAAGGAAAACCACAGCAGAGCAAGCCGTAATGATCACAACAGAGATGGAACATTTGACTTAAAAGGAACTGTTTAATTTGCGTGATCATCAATCCCATATTTTCCTGTAATTTACATTATGTACTTTCCTTTCTCATTGAATATTCATTCTGTATATAATGCCTTTGAGCACTATAAATAAACCATCGTGAATAAGAATCTCTCAATTAGTTCCTATAATTTTCACGAAGAACATAGAGCAAAGCAGAGCTCACAATATTGATATTCATGGATGCCCTCCAAATTCACAAATGTTGCTTTAAGTAATCCAAATGACTCAACACATGGATCAGGATCTCATCAAGTTGTGGAAGGAACTCAAACCAGAAAGGAGCTTATGTTCAAATCTCCATCAATGGTTGATTATTAGACACAGCAGGCTTAAATAGACTAAGGAGCATTCCCAGCAGAAGATACTTAATTCATAGAGTTTCAAATTTACGTTATTCAAATTCATAAGTGTTTCTTAAACCTTGGGTCCAGCAGATTAAAGGAAGCACATGATCGAACCACAAGAGTGGCTTTTTTTTTTTTTTTTCTTTTTTTTGTAATTGAACTTGTTGGCATCATGTCTGAATAAGTTGTAAGGAAGATAATTTTCTCCATATTTTCTAATTAAATATTATATGAACAAATTTTTTGAGAGGTGGTTTTGGTTAACTTACCAAAACACATATTAATGAATCTGGGAGAGCGATTTCACTAGCAAAAATATGTGATTTTAAATCAAATCGCAGAAAATTTATCATTTGAGAGTATATTTTAAAAAAATTGCGCTACGTTTTTAAATAGCAGGCAAATGGGTGCGTTTTTACAAAAGCACTATTTAAAAGCTAAATCGTAATTTTAAAGGTCAAACTACAATTTTACCAAAATCTTAACTGCGTTTTTAAAAATTGCGTTTTCAAATCATATGTTTTAAAATTGCTATTTTTTTAATCACACTTTTTAAAACCGCAAACCCAAATAGACCCTAAGAGAGTCCATTCATTTATACAGTATCCGGGTACATGCAAGAGTTTGCATCAAACCACAGATAATCTTTACAATTTGAAATTAGAAATTCAAAAATACAATGTATATATACATTAATCTAAACAATCTTGCTGCTATCTAATATGATCTTCGTAATTCCACTTCTAATTGTGGCGCCAATATAATGCATGCGCGACTATGTTTTATCTTCTTCAAGATCCTCTTTTGAGATTCCAATTCCACAATCTCAGTAGCATCCTCATACTTACCTGTCGAGGTGGCTGCATTATCTTCATAACACTTCATCGTTGTCTAGTTTGCAGTTTGAGGAGTCGCAGCTTCATCGGATGCTACTGCATTGAGTGAAGCTGCTGCTCTCAATTTCAACAGCCGACTAGTTAAGGAGGCATGCACTTTCCGGATTATCAATATAGTTACTCGAAGTTTTACTTTGAAGCCCTCACATTGCATTATAATGATCTAGACCAACTGCAAAGTGCCTTTTAATCTACATAAATATCATTTCTTATGGACTGCATGGATGCAGTTTTGTGCAGAAGGCGAAGAGACCATTTGGAGTGTGGAATGAATCCGAACACCATAACTTGCTAGATCATGGTCATCTTTATTGGGGTGCAACAGTGCCACTTTGCTCAATTAATTAAACGGCTCTTAGTACATGTCTCGCAGTATGCGATTTCGAATGCTATAAAAGGCTTTTACTTTCCTCACTGGATACCAATTGATTTTTAGATGAAATGATCAAAGACCCGATCCACCAAATAATATCAGAGCTAAGATCATGGCTTTGAGTCGCAAGAGCCTCACATTGAAGGAGAAATTGTTGGGGTGAAACTATATATATATATATATTCTAAGTGAACATTTATCTTCTAGTTACTTGAAATGGACTAATAAAAAGTATATTTATTGGCTAACTGATTGAGGCATAATGGTCACTTTTCAAGCATGTTATGGTGAAATCAAGCTGCTTCTTTTAAATTTTCCTTAAATCTAACTAGAAACCAAACTATTTTTTGGTTTCTTATTCAAATAAAACTCCACAATAACTTTCCTATATTATCATTTTCCTATCACATTTAAATATTCTTTAAATTAAATGTGAGGAGAAAGAGGTAGGAAAACAAATTATTTAAATATTGTTTCAAATAAATGCTAGATGAAAGAGAAAACTTTTTTATACTAAAATAATGTTAAGGCCAGGGTACCACTTTTGCTTCATTTAGGGAACACCAAAGGAGTTGTACGTGTCAATTAAAAATTGACAACCCTATCAAAAGTATATAATTTTTTAGTGGTGCTTGTAACTCCATGTAGATGTATAACATATGTTTTTGAAGGAGTCCAAATGCCATTCAGAGCTCCAAATTAGGAGACTATTTTAAGAGGACCTTTAGTGTTTTCTTTCTTTTAATTTAATTTTATTGGCTCTAGATCGACTGGATTTAGGTTCGAGAATAAATCATCATATATATGACATCACATAAAAACATCACTTATCTAGAAGTCTTACAGGCCTCATAAACCCTAATACCAATGAAATAATAATTTATAAATGATATCAAGTATCCACAGGCACTCCTATGGCCCTTTTCTCATTTGATTAAAAAAAATATATATCCACAGGCACTCTCTTAAGATTTCTAAAAATATTGATGTTCATGCACATTTACAATTTTCTAGAACATTTCATAATTAATTAAATACTAAAATATCAAAAAGTATATATGATGACAATTATTTCGAAGACAACCTAAAATACCCGCTAAACAACTACTTGCCCAAAGTGTGGAAACTATATATATATATATATACACACATGTCAATATTCTATATATATATATATATACACACATGTCAATATTCTTATTTCTTAATGCGTGGAATCGATCGAGTCCAATCCAAGACCCAATTGCCGTGCAGGACTTTTTTTTGGAGTCTTCTTCAGTTTAGCGTGCCCGCATTTCTGAATCTATCGGCGCGTCAATTGCGCTATTTCCAGGTAAAGTGCTATCAATCTCGAATTCTAGCCAGTAAACTACGCTAGTACGGATCGACAGACTTTGGCAAAAGAAAAATCAATCTGCTTTCACAACCTCACGGCCATTATAAAAAGCCCCGAGACTAGAGAGATTTTTGCATCATCAATCCAACAAGTTTAGCACTTCGTTCCAAACCATATATATATATAGCAACCATGGCTTTGAAAGCTTTTTCTCCCTTCTCATTGACTCCCCTCCTCCTTCTTCTTCTCCTCCTCCCTCTCCTCTCTCATGCAACTAATTCACCAAAGTCGCATGACAAAAAATCTTCACCTTTCGAATTTCTCAAGCACCTTCAAGGATGTCACAAGGGTGATAACATCAAAGGCATCCAAGACCTCAAAAAATACCTCGAACAATTTGGTTATCTAAGCTATGGCCATTCCAAAAATCACACCCATGCCAACGACGACGATTTCGATGAGCTCTTGGAATCGGCCGTCAAAAGTTACCAACTCAATTACCATCTCAATGCCAGTGGCACTTTGGATGACAAAACAGTATCAAAGATGATGATGCCTCGCTGCGGCGTGGCAGACATCATCAATGGTACAAATTCGATGCGTGCGGGAAAGAATAGGCATCACAACCGTCATGGCTCATTGCATACCGTCTCTCACTATTCTTTCTTCGACACAAACCCAAAGTGGCCACCCTCCAAATATCACCTCACCTATGGATTTCTCGACGGAACCCAAACGGCAGCCATGAACCCCGTTGCACAAGCTTTCCAGACATGGGCCTCACGCACACACTTCACATTCTCACGTGCTCAAAGTGTCTCAAGCGCGGATATCAAAATTGGTTTCCATAGTAGGAACCATGGAGACGGGAATCCTTTTGATGGAGCCGGTGGAACCCTGGCTCATGCTTTTGCTCCAACTGATGGGAGATTCCATTATGATGCAGATGAGTCGTGGAGTGTGGGTGCGAGTCCGAATGCATTTGACTTGCAGACAGTTGCGTTGCATGAAATTGGGCACCTTCTTGGACTCGGGCATAGTGAAGTTAAGGAAGCTATCATGTACTCTGGCATCCCTGCAGGAGTCACCAAAGGTCTGCATGCGGACGATATTCAAGGAATTAAAGCCTTATATAACGTTTAAGTTGAGATGAGGAATAATATGTAGGCCTACGTATTGTGGAATTCTGTCGATTACTTACAGAATAAAGTGTAAATATATGATATATGATCATATATTTATAGAATAAGTATAAATAATACTATTATAGAATAAAGTGTTCCCGCCATTTATAAAATATATGATCATCGATCGGGAGTAGGCTACTTTGGCAAAAAGAGAGACAGAGATATTAGACTTAGAAAGAGTTCATAAAATTTTTTACGTTTCCTTCAGTGTACTTTTTCTTAATGTTGTAACAATGACGCCGGTTTCTATTGTAATATTGATATTGTGGAATCTTATAACGAAATAGAATACTTTTGATTTGCCTACACATGCGCCAAAATTTCTAGTGGGAGAGAGTAGAAAAATTAAGCTTATGCATGCACTATCTATATATAGTTTACCATATGAGACAATTAAGTTCGATCATGGCCGGCTTTGTTGAAATCAAACTTTGCTAATTATAACGCTGAAAATGATAGGAAATGACTAAAGAGAGAGAACTAAAACCTCCTAGCTTAATATTTAAGTTTCAATTATGTTTTTGAAAAAAATTCAAATAGAGCTTTTTGATCCTTATCATAATAAAAAAACTTATCATAATAAAAAAACTTTGATCCTTCTCCTGGAGATGAGTCCAAAATTGGATATACCAGCTGAGTGCATCCAAACAGTTTGAGCACTCTCAGTTATAAGAAGTTGTCTACAATCAAACCCACAGCTTCATCGGCCAACATTCTTGAACGTTTGGCAAGTGGTATATAGGGCTGTGTAGTGGCCAACCTACATAAATCGACAAAAGCCCCAAACAGAAATAAGAGAACATCATTAAAATCAACAGCCCCCTTTGACCCAAGGGCTAGAATTAAACCAAAAGGCAGGGAGATTATCATAACCTAAAATTGGCTTAGTCACCCAAAGCAAAAAACCTAAGTTCAATCGAGATTCCCCGATCGACGAACCATCGAGATTGATTGATCGATCTTGAAGAATAATAAATAAATAAAATGAAACAAAATAAACTTGATTTGGATTAAATTAGATTAAATCCAAAATAAAATAAAATAGAGGATGGTTAAGGAACCATAGAATTAAAACCTATATGCTTAATTAGTTAAAATAAAATTACTATGTCAAGATAAGGGGGAAAGGTCAAGGAGGTCAACCTAACTTAAGGTCGGCTCCTAACTAGGGTAGTTGTAATTTAGCTCAAGGATGTTGTTTAACTAATTAAACTCTATTAGTTCACGTATCTATAGGATGAGTCAATCTTACTTAGTTACTTTTTAATATCGAGGTAAGTAGTACTTACCTCGCTCTTTCCGTTAAATGTTTTATATTTAGTCTCTTCTTCCTATAAATATTTTAGGTACTAACGTATATTTAAGGAAAATTTCTACAGAAGGAAAGTTTATTTATAAGGAAAGAGGACCCCTCCTCACATGCTAAATGATGATGGGATAACTGATAGTTTAAAAGAAAGAAATGAAAGGAATAATAAAGAGCTAATAGATTAGGCGGCCAGATGGATGCATGAGTTGGGGAGGGGGAGTCGAATCATTGGTTTATGTTTCTTTATGTTTGAAATAAGTGTCATAGGGCGCGAGGAAAAGATTTTATGACGCTATTTTTGTTGTTTTGTAAAATAGCATAGTTTGATTTCTAGAAAGCTGGCCTTCATGATCAATATGATCAAGTACTAGTGCATAAGCGTTTTTTACTCCCTGTTGAAATTTGGTGCATGATGAAGTATATCAAAAGTTAGGACTAGCATTAGATTGGCATGTTGAGTCCATGTCAACTCACTTGACCCGTCAATCATTAACGAGTTGGCAGGTCAACCCATATAATTAAACGGGTTAGACCCTTCAACCTTGACACGACCTATCTAAATAAGCGGATGACACGACTTATTTAATAAACAGTTAGGTCATGTTGAGTTGACCCAAACATGACCCATTTGGCCCGTTATTTGATAAACTAAAAAAAAAAAAAAGAATCACAAATACAAAACTCAAAAAAATCATCAATCTACAAAACTCATACAGGATAATCCAAGTCAATCTCCGGTATAATAACAAAGAACTCTACAACATTTTCTCATTCAGGTTAGGGTATTACATCCTCAGACTTTGTCTTCCAGGGATCAACTTCGCCAAAATTCCACTATATTATATCAGTCTCAAGATCAAGAGGCAAACACTTCATGAACAAGAAATGGAAAGTAGAAAATCACAATCTCTCATCAAGTAATTAAGAAGCATGCAATCAAGTTTTTAAGTGGGAAATCTTATTTGGTGCATGGATCCACGATGTGGTGAGAAACTAAAACCTAAATCAAGCTTTATCAATTTAAAAGGAACTTCTAGGACAAAATCAGGTTTCGTTTGTGAAAGTAGTATAATTGGAATTGAGCCATACCGAGTTGCCATATTAAACTAGTATCCACTTGCGGGGATTGGGCAAGTAGGTTGAGTTTTGTATTGCATGTAAGGGTTTTTTTTTTTTTTTAATTGTTAAACAAAAAAAAAATATCTAATTTTATAAATAAGTCATCCATGGGTTAAGCGGGTTGTGGGAACTTTGGTTTGATTTGTTGCTCGTTCATTCTTTGCAAAAATTAATGAATTACAAGAACCCCACAAACAGCGCTAAAAAATAAAATACTTTTCATATGCTTCCATATGGGCCAAATTTTCAACGGGAAAAGAGTAGAAAAAGCTTACCCACTATAGTTGACCATAGAGAAGCTCAGGGGTAGACAGGCAAAGTTACCTAAGAATATTTATAGTTAGATAGAGTACTCACATTGAGCTATCCTTATAGCAAAAAAACTTCACATCCTATTCGACAAAATAGTTAGAATGCCATGGCTAACCTTCATGGAGGTTGATCGAACTCCATGGCCAACCTTCACATACAGCTCATGGAAGTCAATCTCCAAGAGGTCATGCATGGATGATTAACCTTGGGCCATGGAGGTTAACGTACGTCCACACCTATATATTCTATTTAGGATAGCACTTGTTTGGAATTATTTAAAGTTTTTCATAAGCCTAGCTAAAACGGTAAAATAAAAGAGTGTACGTAGTAAATTAAGAACACCTAAGAACCCAATAAACTTAAAGGCCATTCATTAATTTTTGCAAAGATGAACGAGCAACAAATTAAATTACCAAAGTTGCCACAACCCACTTAACCCATGGATGACCTGTTTATAAAATCAGATTTTTTTTTTTTTTCATTTTTATTTTGTTTTCCCAATTAAAAAAAAAAAAAAAAAAAAAAAAAACCCTACTTGCAATACAGAACTCAACCTACTTGCCCCATCCCCGCAAGTGGAGACTAGTAATTTATTGCAACTCATGGGTGACTTGTTTATAAAATCAGATTTTTTTTTAAAAAAAAAAATTAATTTAATTTTTTTTTACAACAAATAAATAATTAATTAATTAATTAAAAAAAAAAACCCCTACTTGCACCATCCCCGCAAGTGGATACTAGTAATTTATTGCAACTCGGTATGACGCATTTCCAGTTAGACTAGCTACTTGCAATAAAGAACTCAGTTACCTCCATGCATGACTTTGAGCACTCTAAATCCTTTTCTATTTATTTTTTATTTTTGAATTTTTCATTTCAAGGTACAACTAGCTATATTTTTATATTATCTTTGTTAATTATTTAACGAAAAAAAAGTGGACTGATATCTTGATCGGAATTGGTCTAAATTTCCGGTTTGAAAATGGAGTCTAGTCTCGTTAGGAGCTCTGAATGGCATTAGGGCCATATAGTCTAGTCTACGTCAAATTACAAGCACCAGCAAACAACGAATATTGAATACCTTAATTTGATTTGCTTCCAGATGCGCCAAATTTCAACTGGGAGAGGGTAGAAAAAGCTTATGCACTATATATATATATATATTGTTTATCATATGAGACAAGTACAAGGCCGGCTGTGTAGAAATCAAAATTTGCTAATTATAACGCTGAAAATGATAGTAAATTCATGACTCAAGAGAGAACCAAAACCTTCATATTATTTAAGTTTCAATTGCTTTTTGAAAAAATTCAAATAGAGCTTTTTGAATAACAATTTTCTCTCAAGCGAAATTCAGTTTTCCTTAACAGCAACTATAACAAACCGCCCCGCCGCACAAGTACCATATAGCATAATGGTACTGTGCGGAGCGGCGCCTTACATTGAACCTGAAAATATTAGAATTGAACAAATTAAATAGCTTTAAATAATAAACCTATAAGACCATAAATCAAAATAACCAAATCAATTTGACTAATTCTGTAACATATTAATATAACTCAACATCACATTAGAGATTATGAATCTCATAGTGGAAATATATATATTTTTTTCTTTTCTAACAACATCATGCAATCTACATAAAACAATACAAAAGACATCTATCTTGTTAAAGATTACATTGTATCATTACAATAAAATACTGTTTAAACACAAGTGCCACATGAGGCACAACCCTAAAAGTACATCATAATCGTGTACCCAAAAGAATGATTAACAGAGTAGTCAAAGAAAGCCGAAGCACGCAATGGCTTCATTCATATTAGCCTAAGTATAAGGCTGTTGGGTCCTCTTCTACTTCTTCATTACCAATGCCAATAGTGTCTATACAATTACAAGGTTAATCACAACAATATAGGCGGATATGGGAGTACACCATCCAATTGGGAAAGTCACCTTTTCTTAAGACGCTCAGATTAGGGAACAACCAATTTGGTGGGAAAATCCCATGGACTTTGGGAAACATCCATGAACCATGTACTCTGAATTTTATTATACATGTACTCTGAATTTTATTTAGTGATAGACTTCTTGGATTTGGCTACGAACCCAAAAGTGGTTTTAACTTTCAAGTGTTTAAAATGTTTTCACTTCATCACCGAAAAACATTGTGTTGAATATTGTTTGGTGCTTATATTTGTGGTTTACAATTGTTTTATTTTTTGCAGTAATTTCTTTGTTACTATTGCTGCATATTTGTGTATTTTGTGCTTGGGGTTGGATTCCGACCCTCTCAAATTTAATTTCTAGGCGTTGTGCTTGTAATTCCATGTAGATGTATAAGCAGATGCATGTTTTTGAAGGAGTCCTAATACCAGTCAGAGTTCCAAATTAAGGAGACTATTTTTTAAAAGGACTATTCGATCAGCGTCTTCTTTCTTAATGCGTGGAATCGAGCGTGCATTAATATTGAGGTATTTTCCTTCTTGCTAAACAACTATCAATTTGTCCAAAGTGTGGAAACTATACACGCAGGACTTGTTCCAGCTGGAGTCTTATTTCTTAATGCGTGGAATATTCAAGTCCAATCCAAGACCCAATTAATCTATACGCCCATCAACGTACGTTAATACTTGGTCTAATTGCGCGCGCTACTTGCAGGTAAAGTACTATTAATTTCGAATTCTAGCCAGTAAACTACGCTACGGATTGACAGACTTTTGCAAAAGAAAATTCAATCTGCTTTCACTACCTCACCACTATAAAAAGCCCCGAGACTTGAGAGATTTTTGCATCATCAATCGAACAAGTTTAGCACTTCGTTCCAATCCAAACCATAGCAACCATGGCTTTAAAAGATTTTTCTCCCTTCTCATTGACTCCCCTCCTCCTTCTCCTCCTCCCTCTCCTCTCTCATGCAACTAAATCACCAAAGTCGCATGACAGAAAATATCACCCTTCGATTTTCTCAGGCACCTTCAGGGATGTCACAAGGGTGATAACATCAAAGGCATCCAAGACCTCAAAAAATACCTCGAACAATTTGGTTTTCTAAACTATGGCCATTTCAAAAATCACACCCATGCCAATGACGATGATTTCGATGAGCTCTTGGAATCGGCCATCAAAACTTACCAACTCAATTACCATCTCAATGTCAGTGGCACTTTGGATGACAAAGCAGTATCAAAGATGATGATGCCTCGCTGCGGCGTGGCAGACATTATCAATGGTACAAATTGGATGCGTGCAGGCAAGAATAGGCATTACAACCGCCATGGCTCATTGCATACTGTCTCTCACTTTTCTTTCTTCCCAGGAAGCCCAAAATGGCCGCCCTCCAAGTACCACCTCACCTATAGATTTCTTGCTGGCACCCCAACTGGAGTCGTGAACCCTGTTGCACAAGCCTTCCAGACGTGGGCCTCACGCACGCACTTCACATTCTCACGTGCTCAAAGTGTCTCAAACGCAGATATCAAAATTGGTTTTCACAGTAGAAATCACGGAGACGAGTATGATTTTGATGGAGCCGGTGGAACCCTGGCTCATGCTTTTGCTCCAACTGATGGGCGATTCCATTATGATGCAGATGAATTGTGGAGTGTGGGTGTGAGTCCAGGTGCATTTGACTTGCAGACAGTTGCATTGCATGAAATTGGGCACCTACCTGGACTCGAGCATAGTGCAGTTGAGGGAGCTATCATGTACGCTACCATCTCTGCAGGAGTCACCAAAGGTCTACATGCAGATGATATTCAAGGAATTAAAGCCTTATATAACGTTTGAGTTGAGCTGAGGAATAATCTATATTCCTAATTAATCATTTGGAATTCTCTCAATTACTTATCGGTGGGATAAGTAATAGTTAATAAAACTTTTTGCTTCAATGTACTTTTTCTTCATGTACGTTGTAACAATGACGCATGTTTCTATTGTAATATGGATATTGTGGAATCTTATAATGAGTTTTAATTTGAACTGTGGTTTAATTTGTTGCTCGTTCATCGATCTTTGCAAAAATTAATTAATGGCCTTTAATTTTATTGCGTTATTTGGTGTTCGATCTTTACTACAATCTTTTATTTGAAGGTTGGCCATGGCGTCCAATTATATTTTTTTGTTCCTTTCTTCTTCGTTTTTTCGTTTTTTATTTCTGAATTTTTTAGCACAGAGACATAATTATGTTTTCATATTATTAATTTAATCAAAAAGCTTGGCTATGGAGGTCCAACCTTTATGGCCCTGGCCATGGCCTAGTTTCACGGAGTTCGATCGGTTCTCGCGGTAGCCTCCATGGCTGTGGAGGTATGGACCTCCGTCTCCGTGGTTGTGAGCACTCTAAATCCGTTTGTATTTTTTTGTTCTTTTTGAATTTTTCATTTCATGGGTACAACTATATTTTTTATATTATTTTTGCTAAAAATTAAGAGTATTAATTTCTAGCGAATTATTTTTCATATGCTTCCATATGCGACAAAATTTCCAAAGGAAAGTGTAGAAAATTTAAAGCTTACCCATTATGGGTGACCACAGGGGAGCTCGGAGGGGTAGACAAATAAGAGTATTTCTAGCTAATTAGGCAAATTTTTGCTAAAAAAACACTCACTTCTGTTATTTTAACTAGCCATTTTCCAAAAGCACTAGACATCAAATTTTCTAAATATTTATCTTCTTCATTTAAATATTCTTTTTCACTCTATCTTTTTTCTTCTTATGGTTGGGGGATATCAAGCCAACATTGTTGAGGTCGACTCACCTTAAAAAACTGGTGGCACAAATCAGCATTAAAAGCCAAAATCAACTAGACTCTTGACGTACCCTAGCCTTGTCAGGTTCGAAGCTAGAATTGGGCTTACGATCTCAATCAAGACGGTGCCTAGCCCTAAATTGTATCAGGTCTTTTGAAAGAGAATGATGTATCACAAAATATTGTAGCTCAACAATATATAAATTGATAAAAATAATAAAAAAATAAATAATTCATATGATATTTCTCTCTCTTCTTTAGATCAAAATAGGAAAAGTAGATAAGAAAAGAATATTTTAAATAAAAAAGTGAAAATAAATAACTAAAATGTTTAGCTGGATGCATCTGCTTTAAAAAATAAAGTAGTTAAAAGAGAAAAATGTGTTTTTTAACAAAATATTTGTTGAACCGAATGTGAGTGCTCTAAGCTTAAGAGTATTTCTAGTGAACTAGGCAAAGTTTAGCTACATTTTAGCTTAAAAATACACTTTTATTATTTTAACTAGCCACTTCTTAAAGCATCACACATCAAATTCTCTAAATATTTCTTTACTTCATTTAAATATTCTTGTTTATTCTTTCTTCATGATCTTGTTGGAAGTTATTCTCAATTGAGATTTGAGAAAATTAAGGTTAGGTGTCCACAAGTGGCTTTTGTGGATCGAATAACGCAATGTACTTTCTAATTCATAATGAGTCACATGCATGATCCAATACTACTATGGAGACATCTTCAAGCCTACAATTTGAACATTTGGATTCGAGTAACCACCGAGAAAAACATTAGTAATCTGCCAAAATTAAAACATCTTGAAACCTATTTTGTGGTAAATCATCTAAAATCCTACATTGAAACGTCTTGAAAATTTCAGAACAGTCACGAGAGTAGTTAGAAAACTTATCATAATAAAAAAACTTTGATCCTTCTCCTGGAGATGAGTCCAAAATTGGATATACCAATTGAGTGCATCCAAACAGTTAGAGCACTCTCAGTGATACGAAGTTGTCTACAATCAAACCCACGGCCTCATCGGCCAACATTCTTGAACGTTTGGCAAGTGATATATAGGGCTGTGTTGTGGCCAACCTAAATAAATCCATAGAAGCCCCAAACAGAAATAAGAGAACATCATTAAAATCAACATCCCCCTTTGACCCAAGGGCTAGAATTAAACCAAAAGGCAGGGAGATTATCATAACCTAAAATTGGCTTAGTCACCCAAAGCAGAAAACCTAGTTCAATCGAGATTCCCTGATCAACCCTCGATTGATCGATCTTGAAGAATAATAAATAAATAAAATGAAACAAAATAAACTTTATTTGGATTAAATTAGATTAAATCCAAAAAATAAAATAGAGGATAGTTAAGGAACCATAGAATTAAACCCTATATGCTTAATTAAAATAAAATTAATATGTCAAAAGATAAGGGGGAAAAGGTCAAGGAGATCAACCTAACTTAAGGTCGGCTCCTAACTAGGGTAGTCGTAATATAGCTCAAGGCTGATGTTTAACTAATTAAACTCTATTAGTTCATGTATCTATAGGATGAGTCAGTCTTATTTAGTTACTTTTTAATATCGAGGTAAGTAATGCGGAAAAGGATCCTCTTCATTTCAAGTGAAATAGAGAGTATCAAGTTAGTATAAAACTTAGGGATATAATTGTCCAAAACTGAATACTTTTCATTTCAAATTACAATTTTACCTTTAAGTTTACACTAACTTGATACTCTCAATTTCAAATGAAATGGAAAGGATTCTAGTCCACGTAGTACTTACCTCGCTCTTTACATTAAATGTTTTATATTTAGTCTCTTCTTCCTATAAATATTTTAGGTACTCTTTTTATGAAATATGTTTTAGGTACTATCGTATATTTAAGGAAAATTTCTACAGAAGGAAAGTTTATACTTATAAGGAAATTAAGAGGATCCCCTCCTCACATGCTAAATGATGATTGGATAAATGATAGTTTAAATTAAGGAAAGAAATGAAAGGAAAGAGCATGTGATGAGGCAGGTTAAGTTTTTAAAATTATTTCGGCCTAAAGAGATAAGACACAACACAATAGTGGGGCTGGGATGAAGGGCAACCACACTGAAGGATGTTTGAGAAGGTATGGTCCATCACCAATGTTTTGCCATGTACACACTGAGTGTAGCCAGAGTTAGTCATAGTGGCTCAGAAGGACTCAACCCTTTGTATGTACATAAGGGGCCGCATATATAATTGTATGTGAGGCCATAAACAAGAAAAGAAAAGAAAAAATTTCGATGGGTTCAGAAAAGTTTTATGTCAATGCATGGAAAAAGATGTCTTAATGAAAAAATTTCTAAACTTATACTATTTCTTTATTATAAATTAATGTTTCAGCTCAATCGTGTTGCTGATCAGTTATCACTCACCTTTGCTTTTCCCCTCTCAAATTTCAGAGCCAATAGATTAGGCGGCCAGATGGATGCATGAGTTGGGGAGGGGGAGTCGAATCATTGGTTTAAGTTTCATTATGTTTGAAATAAGTGTCATAGGGCACGAGGAAAAGATTTTATGTCACTATTTTTGTTGTCTTGTAAAATAGCATAGTTAATTTGATTTCTAAAAAGCCGGCCTTCAATATGGTCAAGTCCTAGCGCATAAGCCTTTTTTACTCCCTGTTGAAATTTGGTGCATGAAGAAGCATATCAAAAGTTAGGACTAACATTAGATTTGCGTGTCGAGTCCATGTCAACTCAACCCGTCAACCCTTAACAAGTTGGCGGGTCAATCATACCACAACTTGTATACTTAATTATAAACGGGTTAAACCCTTCAATCCTGACACAATCTATTTAAATAAGCGGATGACACGACATATTTAATAAACAGGTCATGTTGAATTGAGCCAAACATGACCCGTTTGGCCCGTTATTTGATAAACTAAAAAACAAAAAACAAAAAATTTGACAAATACAAACTCAAAAAAACCATCAATCTACAAAACTCATACAGTGTAATCCAAGTCGATCTCCAATATAATAACAAAGAACTCTACAACATTTTTTCATTCAGGTGAGGGTATTTCATCCTCAGACTTTATCTTCCAGGGATCAACTTGGCCAAAACTTCCACTGTCAGTCGTCTCAAGATCAAGAGGCAAACACTACATGAACAAGAAATGGAAAGTAGAAAAT
The DNA here is from genome assembly GCA_900184695.1 of Betula pendula. Lineage (NCBI taxonomy): Eukaryota > Viridiplantae > Streptophyta > Magnoliopsida > Fagales > Betulaceae > Betula > Betula pendula. Next base: position 31,289 of record FXXK01000352.1, read on the forward strand.
CACGATTTCTCATAAAGTTAGAAGCGTGCAATCAAGTTTTTAAGTGGGAAATCTTATTTGGTGGATCCACGATGTGGTGAGAAACTAAAACCTAAATCAGGCTTTATCAATTTAAAAGGAACTTCCAAGTCAAAATCAGGTTTCGTTTGTGAAAGTAGTCTAACTGGAATTGAGCCATACCGAGTTGCAATATTAAACTAGTATCCACTTGCGGGGATCGGGCATGTAGGTTGAGTTTTGTAATGCAAGTAGGGTTTTTTTTTTTTTTTTTTTTTTTTTTTTCTTTTTAATTTTAAAACAAATAAAATTAAAAAATCTAATTTTATAAACAGGTGATCCATATGGGTTAAGCGGGTTGTGGGAACTTAGGTTTAATTTGTTGCTCGTTCATTCTTTGCAAAAATTAATGAATGGCCTTAAAGTTTACTGGGTTCTTCGGTTTTCTTTATAACTACACTCTTTTATTTTACCGTTTTAGGCTTATGAAAAACTGTAAATATTTCCAAACAAGAGTTATCCTATATATAAGACCGGCCTACAAGCAAAATTCTTTATCATTTTTTTCCTCCAATTCCCAAAATACCCGCTAAACAATTATGAATTAATTTGTCCAAAGTGTGGAAACTATATATTCTTAGTGCGTGGAAGAATCGAGTCCAATCGAAGACCCAATTGCCGTGCAGGACTTCTTCCTGGAGTCTTCTTCAGTGCGTACTACATTAATTAGCGTGGTAGTTGGTCTAATTCCGCTACTTCCAGGTCAAGTACTATCGATCTCGAAGTCTAGCCAGTAAACTACGCTACGGATCGGCAGACTTTTGCAAAAGAAAAATCCATCTGCTTTCACAACCTCATGGCCACTATAAAAAGCCCCGAGACTAAGAGATTTTTGCATCATCAATCCAACAAGTTTAGCACTTCGTTCCAAACCATATAAAGCAACCATGGCTTTTTTGAAAGCTTTTTCTCCCTTCTCTTTGACTCCTCTCCTTCTTCTCCTCCTCCTCCTCCCTCTCCTCTCTCATGCAACTAATTCACCAAAGTCGGATGACAAAAAATCTTCACCTTTCGAATTTCTCAAGCACCTTAAGGGATGTCACAAGGGTGATAACATCAAAGGCATCCAAGACCTCAAAAAATACCTCGAACAATTTGGTTATCTAAGCTATGGCCATTCCAAAAATCACACCCATGCCAACGACGATGATTTCGATGAGCTCTTGGAATCGGCCGTCAAAACTTACCAACTCAATTACCATCTCAATGCCAGTGGCACTTTAGATGACAAAACAGTATCAAAGATGATGATGCCTCGTTGCGGCGTCGCAGACATCATCAATGGTACAAATTGGATGCGTGCGGGCAAGAATAGGCATCACAACCGCTCTGGCTCATTGCATACTGTCTCTCACTTTTCTTTCTTCCCCAGAAGCCCAAAGTGGCCACCCTCCAAGTACCACCTCACCTATGGATTTCTCGCTGGCACCCGAACTGGAGTCATGAACCCCGTTGCACAAGCCTTCCAGACATGGGCCTCACGCACACACTTCACATTCTCACGTGCTCAAAGTGTTTCAAACGCGGATATCAAAATTGGTTTCCACAGTAGGAATCATGGAGACGGGAACCCTTTTGATGGAGCTGGAGGAACCCTGGCTCATGCTTTTGCTCCAACTGATGGGAGATTCCATTATGATGCAGATGAGTCGTGGAGTGTGGGTGCGAGGGCAGGTGCATTTGACTTGCAGACAGTTGCGTTGCATGAAATTGGGCACCTTCTTGGACTCGGGCATAGCGAAGTTGAGGGAGCTATCATGTACGCTGGCATCTCTCCAGGAGTCACCAAAGGTCTGCATGCGGACGATATTCAAGGAATTAAAGCCTTATATAATGTTTAATAAAGTTGAGCTGATGAATAATATATAGGCCTAAGTATTTTGGAATTCTATCTATTACTTACTGGGGGAATAAGTATAATAATGTTATAGAATAAAGTTAATAATAGTCAATAAAAAATTTTGCGTTTCCTTCAATGTACTTTTTCTTAATGTTGTAACAATGACGCATGTTTCTATTGTAATATGGATATTGTGGAATCTTATAATAATTTTAATTGGAACTGTGGTTTAATTTGTTGCTCGTTCATCGATCTTTGCAAAAATTAATTAATGACTTCAATTTTATTGGGTTATTTGGTGTTCTTTACTTACACTCTTTTATTTGACCGTTTTAGGCTTACGAAGAACGTACAGTAATATTTTTATTTTATTTTTTATACGAGGTATCTGGCTTCACTTTTTGTAGTCTAGTATAGCTTTACTTTTTGTGGTCTAGCAGCACTTCAAGCTCACCATAAAGCTGACCAAAAGTAAAGGTCAGAGCCTCGGGATCGACCGACTAAATTCTCGGTCTAATGTCTTACACCATTCTTAGCATTGAATAGTACAGCCGCAAGCTTTGCTCAAGTGACTGGCCCCAAGAAAGAATTTGCACTTAATAAGTTTTGAACATAAAACCTATATGATATATTATATTCCCCAAGGACCTCAAGCTTCAACCACTAAACCAACCTTTTGAAGTTGAAAAAAAAAAAAGAGTATATATATATATATATATATATAGTAAATATTTCCAAACAAGACTTATCTTATATATAATATTTAGCCATGACTCAAGAGGTTAATCATCCATGACCTTTGGAGATTGACTTCCATGAGCTGTATGCATGTGAAGGTTGGCCATGGCGACCAATTATAATTTTTTGTTCCTTTCTTCTTCGTTTTTTCGTTTTTTATTTCTGAAATTTTTTTTTATCACAGAGACATAATTATATTTTCATATTATTTCTATTATTTATTTTACCAAAAAGCTTGGCTATATATGGAGGTCCAACCTCTATGGCCCTGGCCATTGCCTATTTTCATGGAGTTCAGTTCTCGCGGTAGCCTCCATGGCTATGGAGGCCAGTATGGACCTCCATGGTTTTGAGCACTCTAAATCCTTTTTTATTTTATTTTTCTTTTTGAATTTTTCATTTCATGGTACAACTATATTTTTATATTATCTTTGTTAATTATTTAACGAAAAAGAGTGAACTGATATCTTGATCGGAATTGGTCTAAATTTCGGGTTTGAAAATTAGAAAGTTGAAAATGGAGTCTACTAGGGTGGCAAAACAGGTTGACGGGTCGAGGTCGGGTTGACCCGCTTGACCCATTAACCCTAAACCCGAACACGACCCGTTTATTAAACGGGTCGACACGACCCGCTTAATAAACGGGTTAACCTGACACAACCCGTCAACCTGTTGGATTGACGGGTCGAGTAGATTCAACCCGACCCAACAGACCCGAAACCCGAATAATGAAAATCACTCATAGGCTCACAGCGGCACAAATCGCACACTCGCACAGAAAATCACTCACACAAATCAGATCTGTGACGCACAGCGACACAGATCGGTCGTCACGGTGAAACCGAGAGAGAGGGAGAGGGAGATACAGTCAGATACCGGTGCGAGCCTTCGAGGGGTTGGCCCTTGGGGACGATCGAAGACGGCGAGACTGAGAGAGAAGGAGATACTGCCGTTCTGGTGCGACCGTGCGAGGGGTTGGGGACGACGGCGAAGGCGAGACCGAGAGAGAGGGAAACGGAGATACCGCCGGTGCCGGGGAAGATCGATGGAGACAGTGAGACTGTGAGAATGTGAGAGAAAGAGAGGGAGATTGAGTTGAGAGAGAGAGATGAGAGTTGAGGGA
>FXXK01000352.1:44436-130423 GCA_900184695.1 Betula pendula
AGAGAGAGAGAGAGAGAGAGAGAGAGAAAGGATCCGGCTTCTATGCGGTAGTTTACAAACTACCGCATATCTACAGTACTTTAAACCAAAAGCTGAGATGAAACCTTTGATTTTTTGACCCAAAACCAATAACCTTTGGTTTAAACGGTTTCCTTCCGTCAAACAAAATAGAGAACAACCAGTAAAATAAAATTTCCTTCAAAATTTCCTTCAAGCTATTCAACCTCATCTTCCAAAATCTATGGAGGTGAGTAGTTGTTTATTCTCAAATATCCATGGCAATTTTTGAATTCAGACTCATAATATTTTTCCTCAAAACCATCCCCTAAGCTCAAGAGCAATATCTTTAAGATTGTCTTTGACAATTCTGTCATCTTTTATTATTATTATTATTATTTGATACGAGTTATCTGGCTTCATCCTTATGGCTTGACAGCACTTCAGGCTCACCATAAGGCTTACTGAACATGGAGGCTAGAGCCTTGGGATCAACTAACTAAATCATCGGTCCAATGCCTCATATTATTCTTAGCATTGATCGAACAACTAAATTATAGGAAATTGGTCAAAAATGACCTGGTCCTCTTTGATGCCATGATTAATAATGTGGAAAAATCTCTTCCAACTTTTTCATGTTTTGATGAGGGAGGACATAGTCGCATAGGAAAAACAAAAACAAAAAAGATAAAATTGGTCACTGTTTTGACGAACAACGTGTCTAAAGGCTCTTGGGTTTTGGACTAGGATCCTCTCCATTTCATTTGAAATTGAGAGTATGAAGTTAGTGTAAACTTAGGGGTAAAATTGTCATTTGAAATGAAGAGTATTTAATTTTGAACAATTCTATCCCTAAGTTTACACTAACTTGATACTCTCTATTTCACTTGAAATTGAGAAGATCATTTTCCCTTGGTTTTGAGTTAAAAAGCCAAAGGCTGCATCTTAGCCTTTGGTTTGAAGTATTGCAGATATGCAGTAGTTTTTACACTATCGCATAGAAGCCAGATAAAAAATAATAATAATAATAAAAAACCCACATGTAGCAATGACAATCAAATTGGCAGTTAAGACTTGGGATAAGAATTTATTGCAAATTAGCTTCTCTTGTAAATTATGATGAAAATTTTGGCTCTTCATTACAAGGCCAAAAAAATCTTATTTAAGAATGATTGTAATATTAATATATTATTTGATTCCCTTATTTAATACTATCAATTTTTTTATGACTTATTTTAAGAATGGAAAGTTGAAGATTTAAGTTTTTAAAAGAATCAAATGATATTAATACATTTCTTAATTACTTATTTACCATAATTTGGGCCCTTAGTTAGAGAATATTGACTATAATTAAGGTCTTAAATATTTTTTTATGCAATAAATCTTCATTAATATTTATTAATTGGGGGCCTTATTAAATTGGGGGCCATAATTGAAAATATTTACAATAATTAGGGCCTTAAGTATTTTTTATGGAATAAATACTCTTTAATATTTATTAATTTGGAGTTTTAATTAGAGAATATTGACTATAAGTAGGGGCCTTAAATTTTTATTTTATTTTTAATGGAATGAATCTTTATTAATGTTTATTAAATTGAGGACCTTAAGCGGCCGCCTAATCCGCCTAAGAGTGGAGCCGGCCCTGCTATATTCCGTCGAACTTTCATTTTAGTACGTTTCTAAAGAGTGAGCTCTTGCATGATATTTTAAAGAAATTGAATAAAGTATACAAGTGGGTAGAAGAACATGATGATTCATAGAAGATAAGGTTTTTAATGTAAGTTGCTCTCATTGCATTTTTAAAAATTAATATAGACCAAATCATAATTTACTGAATGCTTTATTGCATTTTTAAAAATCGTGTTCTCAAAATCACACATTTTGAAACTGCAAAACCAAATAGACCCTAAAAGTTGTTTAATGACACCCCCTTCCCTGCAATTTAAAACGCAATTTATTTATTTATTTATTTTACATTTTTTTAAACCGTAATTTTTTAAAAATTCAAGGGAAAAATGCAAAATCAGTCCCTGTGGTTTACCTCATTTACAATTAGCTCCCTGTGCTATAAACATGAACTCAAAGGTCCCTGGGGTTTGTCAAAAAAACAATTTACTCCCTGAAATCAAATTCCGTTAATTAACTTAACAGATTCCGTTAGTGTGCCACGTCACACCCAATAAAATTGTACAATTTATTGTTTTAAAAATAATTATAAAATTTAACCTTAAATAGATTCACATAATGACCGATCAAAAACATGACTATTTCACGTTTGTTATGGTGCTTTTAAAACACATTAACAAATGTAAAGTTGTTATTGTTATGGTGCCTTTTTTAAGAAGTTTTAACTCTATTGAGAACTAATTACGAGTGAAAATTTTATTTTATTCCAAACTATATTATAAGATTGAATGTGGTTTCCAAAAATAATGACATAAATTTGCACTGTATTCCACGAAACATTATATCACATACGAGTATATTGGAGTTTGACGTGGCACACTAACGAAATTCTGTTAAGTTAATTAACAGAATTTGACTTCAGAGAGTAAATTGTTTTTTTGACAAACCCCAGGGACCTTTAAGTTCATGTTGATACCACAGGGAACTAATTGTAAATGAGGTAAACCACAGGGACTGATTTTACATTTTTCCCAAAATTCAATCCTAAACAAACACTTTTAGCGATTTTGTTTAACCAATTCATATAAAAGGATATATCATTAGGGGTGAGCACAGGTCGGTTTGGGTCGGGTATCGCGGGTATTCGATACCCGATCCGCAATATTCGAATTTGAAAATTTGAACCCGCAACCCGCATCTTTTGATTTTAATCTGCCAGGTTGCGAGTTTGCGGGGCAGGTCGGGGTGCGGGGCGGGTCGGGTAAATACCCGATCAGAACAGATCGATTAGATCAGATCAGATCTGATCGATTAGATCAGATCTGATCGATTAGATCAGATCTGATCGATTAGATCAGATCTGATTTATCATCAGATCTGATGACAAATCAGGTGACTCAGGCAAGGCACTGACACGGTGTGGCCACAGGATGGCGTAGGCATGGCAGAGGGACGGACGGCGATGGCGTGGCAACGTCATGGCAGCTGGAAGAGATGGAAAAAAGAAGAGAAGAAGAGCGGTACAGAGAATCAAAGATGGAGAATAAGAAGAAAAGGAGAAAAGAAGAAAAGACGGGAAGAAGGAAAAAAAGAAGAGAGATGGAAGAGAGAGAGTCTGAGAGTTAGCCGATGCTGTCGGTTAGGTAGGTCTAAGACTTTGAGGGGAAATTAGATTTATATCATATCACAAATCGCGGATCGGGTCCGGTCGGGTACCCGCGATTATCAAAAAAACAACTCGCAACCCGACCCGTCCCGCGCAAATATGTAAAAAAAGCAACCCGAACCCGCAATTAAACCCTAAAAATCCGAATTTTTCGGGTAGGGTCGAGGCAGATCGGGCAGGTTGCGCGGGTAGGGTTGGGTTTTGCTCACCCCTATATATCATATAGTCACCTAATCAAACGATGGTCGCTTTTATATTAGAGTCAATCCTAAATCGACTACATGACAGAATAGCAGGGATAATTATGATTAACCTACAAAATGCGAATCCAATTAATATAAATTTTAGTAATTGAAGTAAAGCCATAATTATGATGTAAACGTTAATCTATTTGGTACAAATGATCAAGATCCAGTAATGCTTTATGCTAATTAATAACAAAATTTAACATAAAATCTTGCTTTATCTACATATATAAGGGCTTTTTGTTTAGCAAAGATAAGCACAAAGAAGGCTAATTAATTGACAGACTAAGGATGCATTTGGGATTGTGATTTCGTAGACAATAAGTGCAATTTTGAACCAAACTACAAAAAGTGAATTGTTTGGTAATTGCGTTTTTAAAAATTTACGATTTGAAAACACAAAAAATCTACATTTTCAAATTACAGGAAAGGAGATGTTTTTTTTTTAACACAGAATTTTAAAGGTTAAACTGCAATTTTAAAAGCCAAATAGCAATTTTGCCAAATGTTTAACTGCGTTTTTAAAAATCACGTTGTCAAATCGTTATTTTTAAAATCGCACTTTTTGAAATCGTATACTCAAACGAACCCTAACACCATTGCCATACATAGCCAGTTGGCAACCATCAACCTCTATTAGAGAACCCCAAAACTTCTCACTGCAAGACTATATAACTAATTCTCTCATGTGAAGATCTTGATACCAAATTGGATTATTTCTTTGCTGGGTCATCTCACACAAATTGAGACAACTTCTCTTGGATTAAAAATCAAGGATTTGTCTTGGGTGCTATTACAGCACCCAAGCCGTATCCAAAAATCAAATGAGATATGTAAGTTGAGTAACTGAGGGCTAGCACTTCAGGTTGATATGACAAACAAATTAACCCCTTGTAAATTATTAAGACCATATATACGCAAACAAACTTCTCGCTTGCCTCCTTGCCCACACAACTGCAACTCTTCACAAGCGAATCTTCTTTGTAGATCAACTCCCGAGAAGAGCTTGCGATCGGAATGGCAAACCGATCGCCAAGAGTTCAACGATCGGATGAGGAAAGATCGTTTGTTCGGCTGGCGCATTTAAGATGAAGTTTCTAGAATAGTGGACTTATTCTCTAGCTGGAGAATTTAAAGTTGATTTTTTTTTTTTGGAACAATTAGACAGATTCTATTATATTAATTACGTTCATTAATTAGGATTTGATTTGATTGAAGAATTTATTTCATTAATTAGGTTTTTTATTTGATTGTAATTTTCCTTTATTATTGTAGGAATTTACTTCATAGACTTAGTTTTACTTTAGTTCCAAGTAATCGTGTTATTATAAATACGTAGCTTCAGTTGTAATAAGGGAGTTGAATTTTTGTTTGCTCAGTTTATCAATAAGAAATACTCAGAGTTTGCGTTTTCTCTTATGTTTGCTTTGAATCTTTGATAGACTCTTAGTTTCAAGAAGAGCTGTAAATTATTTGTTGTTTGTCTTTGCGACCGACGGCATCACACTGCATTAGTTGATATTAGAGCCAAAGTTTACTTTTCATGGTGCCACGAGGGTGCAAGAGGGGTAACCGTTTTGCAAACTTGAATGATGTGCACGAGCACGAGGAGACAATACGTGAGGATCAACTGGCAATCCGTTTCCAGCACATGGAGGAGTAGCTTGATGCAGGATTTAGGTGATTCGAAAAGCAAATCATACCCTTATCCGATCTACTTTCCATCATGGGAGGCCTAAACAGTCATTGCCATCAACCAAACCCACATTATACAGATGAGTAAGACGTGTATAGCATTCAGAACAAACCTGTCAATCCTTTTGTAGGGCGCAGAGGGTGGGGGAGGTACCCTATGGCACAAGCTCGTGCTAATAGGTGAGAAACAAGATTCAATATTGACATCCTAAAGTTTCATGGTTTCATGCAGCATGAAGGATTTCTTGATTGGATAGCTACTATAGAGGAGATTTTAGACTTCATGGAGGTGCCTGATGATCAAAGGGTCCTTTTAGTAGCACTCAAGTTCCGAGGAGGAGCTTCTATGTGGTAGCAGTGCCTGAGGAAAGAAAGAGTACAACAAGGTAAAGAGAGGATCAAGAGTTGAAAGCACCTATTGAGGCATATGAGGACCACATTCTTCCTGTATAACTATGTGCAAGTAAGAGCACTGTTGTTGTAAAAAGAGAGGTGTGATCTTAGCGGAGGATGGTACAGTTTGATGCATGGAATTTGCAGCATGCAATTCCATCTTTCGAGTCCATATTATGTGGAGGAAGAAGATGACTTTGTTCATGAGGAATTCCAAAAGGAAGATTGTGTTGATGAGATATTCGACAACGAAGAGTTTGCTGATAAGAAATCCCAAGAAGAAGCATACAATGATGTTGAAGTTCCTTCTCAATGGTTCAAAGAGTTGAATCCTCCATCAACTTACGATACTGAGGTCGTTGATGAAGGTCTTGAGGTAAGTTCTTTTTTGTGTGATCAAGGTGATGAATATGAAGTACATTGGATGCCTCCAATATTTTACGACATCTATCCTGAAAAAGAGAAATCATTGGAAGAGGTAAAACTCCCAAATAATATAGAAAAATTTTATTGATGAGAGTTCTCTGCATCATGTGCATGATGAAAGCCCCAATAGTGAAGTCTTTGATTTGGATGTTGAAAAAATCAATTTTGTGGATTTCCTTAGAGTAGACAATATTTTGTCAAATTCTCATCATAATAATGATTTTGATCAATTTTATGTGGTGGAAGATAATTTTATGTTTAAACGGGAAGAGATAATTGATCCCTTTTTGGAGATTTTCATGTCGCATAAAGGGGAAAAGGTAAATGAAAGGTTGGTGAAATTTGAATTATCTTAAGATGATGAGAAGAGTTTTCAAGATGATCATCACAGTCTTGTGGTAATTAGGGGAATATTATTTCTCTTGGGATGTTACATTATTTTACTTTTTAAGAGAAAGGGATGGTAGGAATTGGTTGGTCATCCGAAAGATCGTGGTAAGCACTATCAAAATTTGAGGACGAACTCTCTCCAATCCAGGGAGGATGATGTAGATCGGCTCCCAAGATGAGCTTGCGATCTGATAAAGAAAGATCGTTTGGTTGGCACATTAAAGACAAAGATTCGAGAATCTAGTACATTAATGATGAAGCTTGTAGAAGAGTAGACTTATTCTCTAGCTAGAGAATTTAATGGACATTTTATTTGAATAGTCAAACAGATTCTATTCTATTAATTGCGTTCATTAATTAGTATTTGATTTGATTGAAGAATTTATTTCATTAATTAGGTTTTTGATTTTATTGTAATTTTCTTTTATTATTGTAGAAATTTCCTTAATAGGCTTAGTTTTACTTTGGCTCCAAGTAATTGTGTTATTATAAATATGTAGCTTAAATTGTAATAAGTGAGTTGAATTTTGTTTTGATTAGTTTATTAATAAGAAATACTCAAAGTTTAGGTTTTTTGTTATATTTGCCTTGATTTCTTGATAGACTCTTGGTTTCGAGAAGTTGTCTCTTAATAAACTCTTTACGACCCACGACGTCACGCTGCATCACTTACCAACCCACTGGTAGACTTAAAGTGGTGCAAAAGAGGTTGTCTCAATTTGTATGAGACAACCCAGAAGAGAAACAATCCAATTTGCAATTATTTTATTTTCTACAATATTTTCTTTGTTTTTATTACTGCATATCTGTGTATATTGAGCTTGGAGTTGGATTTCGATCCACTCATATATATATTTAATTCTTAAGCATTGCGCGGGTGCCTGTAATTCCATATAGATGTATAAATATATGTTTTTGAAGTAGTCCTAATACCATTCAAAGCTCCAAATTAAGGAAACTACTTTAAGAAGATTGATTAGTGTTCCTTTTTTTCTTTTTATTGGCTCTAGACCGGGTTTAGGTTCCAAATATATCATCATATGACACCACATAATTAATAAAACATCACTTATATAGAAGTCTTATAGAGGTCATAAACTAATGCAGCATGGGGCGATGGGTTCGTAAAGATAAACAACAACGGAATCACAACTCTTTTCAAACCAAGATTCTATCAAGGAATTGAGGCAAAAAAAAAAACCCCACTTATCGAGTGTTTCATATTGATAATCTGATCAAAATACATAAACTAATAGCTAATGCCATCTTATTAGAGCCTAAATTCGAAAACCTAAAAATAATAATAATAATAATAATAATAATAATAATAATAATAATAAAACAAAATAAAAAACCATTATGCGGTAAAAAAAATACAAAACGACAACTTTCATCTAGTAAACGTTGGAATTACGAAATTTACGTAATATAAAAAATTGTAGTCCTCTGAACCAGCTTTCTAACACCACCAAGTTTGTCTCAATCTGATGTCAAAATCAGAAGATATGATTTTTTTAAGTAAAACAGATCTGACAAAAAATAAATAAAATTGGGCTGTATCATTCTCCTCGGGTTGGAGAGAATTCGCCATCAAATTCGACTAACCAATCCCTTCCATCCATTTCTCTTCAAATGTAATCATCCAAAGAAAAATAACACTCCCCCAATCACCACAAAACTATGGGTATCATCTTGAAAACTCTTTACAACAAATTAATTGAAATAATGCAATCTTCACACACTCTCCATTTATTTTCTCCCTTTCACGTGCCATGAAGATCTCCCAAAAATGATCCGCAATTTCTTCTCGTTTAAACACAAAAATCTCCTCCACGGCATAATATTCATCAATCTCAACAAAATTTGAAAAAAAATGTTATCTAACCCTAAGGAAATCCACATAATGAACTTCTTCAACACCCAAATCAATTACTTCACTTTTAAGGTTTTCATCAAGGACATAATAGTTATTATTTTCTTCAATCAAATGTTTAGTATCAATCACAAAACTTAGCTCTTCCGATAAATCATCTTCTCTAGGATAGATGTTATAAATTGGCGGAGAAGTCTAATCTACTCCAGATTCTTCTTCTTTATTATTCCACAAGATCTTCATCAACGACCTCTATATCGTAAGTTGGTGGAGAATCTAAATCCATGAATCCTTGAGAATGTTCCTCAACATCTCTATGCTGGAACTCTTCATCAACAAACTCATTTTCTTGGAACTCAACATCAACAAATTCATCTTCCTCCTCCACATAATTAAGATGGATTTGAGGTTCGCAAACAACACCTAAAGCAGCGCTGCGGACTCCGCGCGTCAAACCATGCCTTCTTCCATTGAGATTGAACCTCACTAAAGATAACCTCGTCATCCTCATCCACGAAACGAGTTGGTTGACGGTGACGACCGTTAGCAACATCCATTGCGGCAAGTTCCCTGAATTGTGCTGTGACTAGTTCAAATCTTTCAAGTCAAGCAACCGTCCCCTCCCTCATGAACTACTCCACAAGTTTCGCCAGTTGTTCATCATATGTTATCTCTTCGTGCTCAAGCACAACACCAAAGCTTGCACATTTGTTTCTTCGGTTGCGTCTTCTTTATGTCATGACAAGAAAGTTGTTGGACTTTGATAACAATTGATGTAGCGTGGGGTGGTGGGTTCGTAAAGACAAACAAAACAATAAAATCACAACTCTTCTCAAACTAAGATTATATCAAGGCATTGAGGCACAAAAAAAAAAGAAACCCACTCATCGAGTGTTTCATATTGATAAATTGATCAAAATACATTAACTGACGGCTAAGGCCATCTTATTAAGCTTATATAGAGCCTAAATTCGAAACCCTAAAAATAATAATAAAAAAACACCTTGCGGCAAAAAGAATACAAAACGAAAACTTTCACTTAGTACACATTGGAATTATGAAATTTATGTAGAATAAAATAAAAATAAAAATAAAAGTTGTAGTCCTCTGAATTAGCTTTCAAACGCCACCAAGTTTGTCTCAATCCGATGTTGGAAGCAGAAGATAAGATTTTTTAAATAAAACAAGCCTGACAAAAAACGGATAAAATTGGCCTAGCCTGCATCAAAAACCCTAATACCAATGACAGATGTAGTTCGTACATGATATCATGTATTCAAATGCACTCTCTTAAGATTTCTTAAAATATTGATGTTCATATATACGCATTTACAATTTTCTATACACTTTACAATTTCCTAGTATATTTCATAAATACTAAAATATCAAACCCAAAATATCCGCTAAACAACTATTTGTCCTTTATTAGATTAAAAAAATAAAAACTATTTGTCCAAATTGTGTAAACTATATTATTCTTAATTAGTGCGTGGAATTGAGTCCAATCGAAGACCAAATTACCGTGCAGAACTTCTTCCTGGAGTCTTCTTGATCAATACGTTAGCGTGGTCTAATTGCGCTACTTCCAGGTAAACTACGGTACGGATCGACAGACTTGCAAAAGAAAAATCAATCTGCTTTCACAATCTTGAATAGAAACAAAAAAAAAAATCTGCTTTCACAACCTCAGTACCACTATAAAAAGCCCCGAGACTAAGAGATTTTTGCATCATCAATCGAACAAGTTTATTAGCACTTCGTTCCAAACCATAGCAACCATGGCTTTGAAAGTTTTTTCTCCCTTCTCATTGACTCCCCTCCTCCTCCTTCTCCTCCTCCCGCTCCTCTCTCATGCAACTAATTCACCAAAGTCGCATGACAAAAAATCTTCACCTTTCGAGTTTCTCAAGCATCTTCAGGGATGTCACAAAGGTGAGAAGATCAAAGGCATCCAAGACCTCAAAAAATACCTCGAACAATTTGGTTATCTAAGCTATGGTCATTCCAAAAATCACACCCATGCCGACGACAACAATTTCGATGAGCTCTTGGAATCGGCCATCAAAACTTACCAACTCAATTACCATCTCAATGCTAGTGGCACTTTAGATGACAAAACAGTATCAAAGATGATGATGCCTCGCTGCGGCGTGGCAGACATCGTCAATGGTACAAATTGGATGCATGCAGCCAAGAAGAGGCATCACAACCACCATGGCTCATTGCATACCGTTTCTCACTATTCTTTCTTCTCCACAAGCCCAAAGTGGCCGCGCTCCAAGTACCACCTCACCTATGGATTTGTCGCTGGCACCCCAACTGGAGCCATGAACCCCGTTGCTCAAGCCTTCCAGACATGGGCTTCAAGCACGCAATTCACATTCTCACAGGCTCAAAGCGTCTCAAACACGGATATCAAAGTTGGTTTCCACAGTATGGATCATGGAGACGGATACCCTTTTGATGGAGCCGGTGGCATCCTGGCTCATGCTTTTGCTCCAACTGATGGGAGATTCCATTATGATGCAGATGAGTCGTGGAGTGTGGGTGCGAGTCCAGGTGCATTTGACTTGCAGACAGTTGCGGTGCATGAAATTGGGCACCTTCTTGGACTCGGGCATAGCAAAGTTCAGGGAGCTATCATGTATCCTACAATCTCTGCGGGAGTCACCAAAGGTCTGCATGCAGACGATATTCAAGGAATTAAAGCCTTATATAACGTTTGAGTTGAGCTGAGGAATAATATATATGCCTAATTAAGCATTTTGGAATTCTCTCAATTACTTATTGGGGGGATACATATAAATAATAATGCTAATATAACGTTATTACTTTTGCTTCAAATTTCAATGTACTTTTTCTTCATGTTGCATGTAACGCCCTTTCTATTGTAATATGGATATTGTGAAATCTTATAAGAATTTTGGAACTTTGGTTTTATTTGTTGCTCGTTCATCTTTGCAAAAATTAACGAAATGGCCTTTAATTTTATTGGTGTTCTTTATTTTACCATTTTAAGCTTACCGAAAACTCTAAGGTTATGTTTGGTACATGGAATGGCTATTCCATGGAATAGCCTATATTAAAAATGAAATGAGTAGAGTAAATTTGCTTTGGAATAACCATTCTAATAGTCATGATGGAATGATTATTCTTTCAATTGAGGGAATAATTATTCCTCTTAAGTTGAAAAGAATGGTTATTCCCTCAATTAAAGGAATAACTATTCATTTATAACTATCGGAATGACTATTTCAAGGCTAATGCATTACACTCATTTCATACTTGATAAAGGGTATTTCATGGAATAGTCATTCCTCGTACCAAACATGTTCTAAATATTTTCAAACAAGAGTTACATATAATATATAGCTGCATGTGGACGTTAACCTCCATGGCCCAAGAGGTTAATCACCCATGATCTTTGGAGATTGACTTCAATTCCATGAGTTGTATGTGAAGGTTGGCCAGGTCGTCCAATTATATATATATATATATATTTGTTCCTTTCTTCTTCTTTTTTTCGTTTTTTATTTCTGAATTTTTTTTGTCACAGAGACATGCATGGAGGTCCAACCTTTATGGCTCTTGCCCTGGCCTTGTTTCATATTTTTTTTTTTCTTTTGGAATTTTTCATTTCAAGGGTACAACTATATTTTTTATATTATTTCTGTTAATTATTTAACGAAAAAGTGGACTGATATCTTGGATCGGAATTGTTCTAAATTTCGGGTTTGAAAATTAGAAAGTAAAAAATGGAGTCTGGTCTCATTTAGGTGCCCTGAATGGCATTAGGACCATAGTCAAGTCTAATAAATTACAAGCACCCGCAAACAACGCTCAAAAATAGAATAACTTGATTTGCTTCCGAATTTGAACAGGGAGTACAAAAAATAAGTACTATACTGGAGCTCATTTGCCGGCGTTTATATTAAAATATCGACGCTTATTTTTATTTTTAGGGAAAAATCATATTTAATCCCTAAGTTTTCATCTGATTTGGATTTTAGTCCTTAGGTGTTCAATTTTAAGAAAAATATCCTAAGTTTTACTCAAGTTTTGAAATTAGTCCCTCTATCACTTTCCGTCAAAATTAATTGATTTCTTCATCACGTGTGTCTCATTTGACACGCCAAGTCTATATTAACATCAAAGTTAATGATTTTTCTTTAATGCTACAAATCTAGAAGATTAAGATGACAAAGAAGATGATTATTGTTTTTTAAGTTGGGTATTTTGTTTTTTGTTTTTTTGTTTTGTTTTATTTTTATTTTTATGGATGAATTGACACTTAATGAGATGAAATTGATATTCGGTGTTGATATGAACATTAAACATGTGAATTGAGATACAAATAATATATGACAAACCATTCATTTTATAAAAAGTTGATAGATGGACTTATTTAAAATCTGGGGAAAACTTAGGGACCATACTCTTGAAATTAGAAACACAAGGGACTAAATTCAAATCATATAAAAACCTAAGGACTAAATATGATTTTTCCCTTATTTTTATGAGTACAAGGCAGACTTTGTAGAAATCAAAATTTGCTAATTATAAGGCTGAAAATGATAGGAATAACTAAAGAGAGAACCAAAACCTTCATATATTTATTTAAGTTTCAATTGCATTTTGAAAAAAATATCAATATAGATTTTTCAATAAAAATTTTCTCTCATGTGAAATTCGGTTTTCCTTAACAGCAATGGAATTGTTTACTGCAGAACTTCTTTTAATTTAGGGTAAAAGCATGTGTAAGATGCGATTTGTCTTTCGCTTTTTGTGTTCTTTTCTCATAATTGTATCAATTTTATATGGAAATCACATACAGAAGAAAGTTATTGTCATTATATAGTTATATATATATATATATATATATATATGATGATATCCCTACTATCCGTACACTCCAATTTAGAGGGGAAAGAAGAGAAGAGAAAAGACTAACAAAGAAGACGCTAGCTAGCTTCTTAAAATAGTCTCTTGTAGAAGCTCTGAATGGTATTAGGATGAAGTATTTCCTTCAAACACATATATTTATACATCCACAAGGAATTACAAGAACCCCACAAACAGCGCTAAAAAATAAAATACTTTTCATATGCTTCGATATGCGACAAAATTTCAAAAGGAAATAGTAGAAAGCTTACCCATTATAGTACGTGGCCCATAGGGGAGCTCGGAGGGGTAGACAACTAAGAGTATTTCTAGTACTGAATTAGGCAAATTTTAGCTAAAAAAACTTACTTTTATTATTTCAACTAGCCACTTCTCAATAGTACCACATATCAAACTTTCTAAATATTTCTCTGACTATTTAAATATTCTTCTTTGCTCTTTTTATCTTCTTATGGTTGGACGGTATCAAGCCGACATTGTTGAGGTCGGCTCAACTTATAAAACTGGTGACACAAATCAACATTGAAAGCCAAAATCGACCCTTGACCCTTGTCGGGTCCGAAGTCAAAATTGGGCATTACGACCTCGATCAAGACGGTGCCTAGCCCTAAATTGTGTTAGGTCTCTTGAAAGAGAATGATCGATGTATCCCAAACTTCTAAAGTGGAGAGATTATTTTTTTTTTTCTCTTGACTAGCAATGAAGATAGATTTCATCGAAGTGAAAGAGTTAGAATGAGACAACTTCTTCTACTCATAACTCAAGGACAGGTTTCTTTCAAGCTAGAGAGACTAATTTAGAACAAGTTACACACTAATTTCAAGTAACAACTATGATCGCGATTCAACTTGTATGATATTTTCTTTTCTTATTTCTTTCCTTATTTTTAGAAGTCAGTTAGTAAGTTTCCTTAATTTAAGATAGTACGTAGAGTTTGGCATTTAAATATATTATGTCCTAGCAAAGCCTCTATTGTTATTTTAGTAAAATAGATTTTTTTTTTTTTTTCCTCCTTGTGGATTTCAAGGAATTCAAGAAAGAAAAGGGTGTTCTTCTTCTCTTCGTCTTGCTTCCACTACATTAGGTGTGAAAATCTTGACAGCAAATTGGAGTGTTCCTCTTTTGGGTTGTCTCATATAAATTGAGACAACTTCTCTTGGATTAAAAGTCAAATGAGGTATGTAAGTTGAGTGAGTGAGGGCTGGGAATTTGGGTTAGCGTGTCGGGTTCGTGTCGACATGCTTGACCCATCAACCCATTAAGGATCGACCTTAACACGACTCGTTTAATTAAATAGGTCACACTTTTCAACCTTACATGACCCATTTAAATATGCAAATGAGACAATATGACCCATTTAATAAACTTATCGTATTGGGTTGAAAATCTTAAAAAAAAAAAAAACAAAACAAAACAAAACTATCTACTAAACGGGTCAAACAAACTTGGCAAACAACAGTCTATCTCGTGGCATTCCTGTGACATTTGGATTTCTGTGAGCTTTGGAACTGCTCATGCTTTACAACAATTCACTTGAAGGTAATCTCCTTGATACGCTGATTAATATAGCAAATTAACCTGACCTAAGTGAATATGTCGAAAAACATATTGAATGGTAGCATATATTGGTGCATTGCATGTGTAGCTCACATTCTTTTCTTTCATTTTGTAGAAATATATGCGGAATACTAAAATATATAAATAAGAGCGGAAGCAAGAGAGAGAAAGAGACACAAGGAATTACGGGTGGTTCAGTATTAGACACCTACGTCCACCACTCTGAAGGGCCCTTAGGACTACATTGTGCTCATTAACTTTATTTCTAAACTATTACAAAGGCCTCTATTTATAGAGAGGCTATGAGTAGTGTACAAGTAAACCTAGTAGACTAAGGAAAGGGAATAAACCCTATAATGGAAATATAATAATATAATATATTCTAACATCCCCCCTCAAACTCAAGGTGGAAGATTCTGAAACCTTGAGTTTGAAAATAAAAACGAAATATAAATGCAGCCGAAGTCGGTAGTTGGATCAAGGCGGTGCCGCGAGAAAGGCTAACAGAGGCGGCCGGAGGAATGCCGGAGAACGGAGACAAGCCGCAAAGAAATCCGGTGAAGGGTCAAGCCGCAACTGACAATGATGGAAGGAGTAACAGAAACTAGCTGTCAAATCTCATAAGGGGCCAAACAACATTGTGCCAAGATTCGCCAATGAATTGCGCCGCAAATCACAATAAAACAGTGCCGAATATGAACTCCAAAGTTCCGTCACGTACAAAAACAACCACAACAAGCGTACGGTGTGCTGTTTAAAACATAGAAAAAACACCTAAAGAAACGCTCAAACGGGAAGACAAAAACTGCACGAACGAATAACGGAGGCTTAAAAGAGGCACCAAAAAAGCCGACTACAGGCAAAATTCCAAAAGAGGGCTGAAGGGATGTGGAACTTCTTCTTTTTCTTCTTCTTTTTTTTTTTTTTTTTTAAAAACGGGCTGAACCTGCTGAACCGGGTCAAAATATGTGCTGAAAATCCACTGAACCGGACTGAACCGGTTTGAAAACACTCTGAACCGGTCATAAAACATCATGAACCGGTCAGAAAACCAATGAACCGGTCATAAACCATGCTGAACCACATATGAAATGCACTGAACCGGGAAGAACCGGATACAAAAAACTACTGAACCGGTCAGAAAATCAGTGAACCAGTACAAAACCACCTGGAAACGAACCGGACTGAGGCAATGCGGTTCGGGTTGACCCGAAATACTGAACCGAACCTCATGTATTGGCTGAGTCTGACCCGTTTGGGCTTAGGTTGACCCGGCCCGAGAAAAAAAAATCTTGGATAGCCTATTCCAAGAATAGAATGGATTAAGGATATCCTTATCCAAGATAGGAGGCAGATTGTATGCGGAACCAAACAGGAGTCTTCTTCTCCAACAATACGTCGGAAACCTACCGGAGACGATCAGATCTCGCCGGAAAATAACCAGAACTCGCCGGAAACGACCAGAACTTGCCGGAAACTACCATAAATCGCCGGAGACACTTCAGATCGTCTTAGAAATTGATGAAGAGTACAAAAAACTGCCGAAAACACAACAAATAGAACCGGAACTTGCCGGAAAACACCACAACAGCCGCCGGATACCACCAAAAAAGGCCGAAAATTTCCAGATTTCTTGGGAGGCGCGTTAAGCACTGTAATGGGCTGAAAATTGTCCAGATTCACTGATCTGTGGCTAAAGAACGTGGAGAGTAGTAAGTATGGCGGCGCTTGGAGGCACGTGACCGCGTCTTTGCGGCTGATTTTGGCAAATTTGGAACCTTCAGAGGCAGATCTATTGAATTGTGGGAAGTTTGAGGCGAGTTGCTGAGTGTAGAGGCGCATGGCTGAGTAGACAGAAACTTTGGGCTGAAACTACCGGCATGTGGAAAACGTCAAAAACGTTTATGGAAGGCCACAAGAAGGTGGCTCGATACCATGTGGAAATATATACGGAATACTAAAATATATAAATAAGAGCAGAAGCAAGAGAGAGAAAGAGACACAGGGAATTACGGGTGGTTCAGTGTTAAACACCTACGTCCACCACTCTGAAGAGACTACATTGTGCTCATTAACTTTATTTCTAAACTATTACAAAGGCCTCTATTTATAGAGAGGCTATGAGTGGTGTACAAGTAAACCTAGTAGACTTAGGTTATGTTTGGTACGTGGAATGGCTATTCCATGGAATAGCCTATATTAAAAATAAAATTAGTAGAGTAAATTAGCTTTGGAATAACCATTCCAATAGGCATGATGGAATGATTATTCCTTCAATTGAGGGAATAATCATTCCTCTTAAGTTGAAAAGAATGATTATTCCCTCAATTAAAGGAATATCTATTCATTCATGACCATCGGAATGACTATCAAGGCTAATGCATTACACTCATTTCATACTTCATAAAGGCTATTCCATGGAATAGTCATTCCTTGTACCAAATATGTCTAGGAAGGAATAAACCCTATAATAAAAATATAATAATATAATATATTCTAACACATTTGATGTCACAAATAATGCTTCTAAACATGAGATTCCTCCCATTGGGAAATTCAGCTTTTCTTGAGACGCTAAGATTAGGGAACAACCAATTTGGCGGGAAAATCCCATGGACTTTGGGAAACATCCATGAACTATCATTGTTGGATCTCTCTGGCAATTCACTTGTACTGGAAGAATATCGGTTGAGCTTTCGTTGTGCAAGAAACTAACCCATATTGATCTAAACAATATGTATGATAAAAAAAATAAAAAAATAAAAATCTGCTTTTATAAAATAGGTCACCCATTAGTTAAGCGGGTTAACCCAGGATTAACCTGTTTATTAAATGGATCAAGTATGCTGGCCCGATAATGACCTGATCCTGATTATACTAAGCCTTAATCGATAATTTCGTTTTAGATATTGAAAGTTTTTACATCAACATCAGAAGACAGTCAGATATTGTCGTGAATCTACGCAAGAGAAGTGACTTTCAAGAACCAACCTAAGAGGACCATCAGTTGGACCGTCGCAAGATGTCCTGACGTAGCTTGAGATAAGGGACTTCCAAAATAATTCCTAAGAGCAACGTCAGATGGACGTCCTGACGCTACTTGTGAAAAGTGAATTTCAAAGCCTACCCGAGAGTACCGTCAGAAAGCACCATCTCAGCAAGGTGTCTTGATGCCGCTATGTTTTTACTGAAGCTAACAAAAAAAAAAAAAAACCCTAGAACCGTCCTAACAATGCATTTACATGTCTTGACACTGCTCGTTTTCCTGCCTAATGTTGTTCCATTTTTCACATGCAGATACTGGGGTTTTCCATCCTTTCTCTTTATAAGGATGTCGACAGTCTATTATAGGGTAAGCCTAAACCTCTAGAACGTTTCAATACGCTGCTAATTAGCTTCACCTTTGTTGTGTGCATGCCAAGAGAACCATGTGCTTAGAGCTTCCATTGTGATATCTCTCTTGTAGTGTTTCTTCAAACCACAAAAATTCATCATACCTTCAATTGCTTGAAGTCTACCAACGGGTTGGTAAGGAAGTCATATAAAAAGAATTGGTCTATGAAGAGTTGGAGCTGTTGGGCAAGAAGGCAAGCAAAGAGTTTGCCTGGGTATAGATGGTCTTAATAGTTTACAAGGGGGTTAATTTGTAAGTTTACTATGCATATACTTTGAATTTTATTTAGTGATAGACTTTTTGCGTTTAGCTAAAGTAGTTTTACTTTTGAAGTGTTCAAAAAAATTTCACTTCATCACCAAAAAAAAATTGTGTTGATTGTTTAGTGCTTATATTTGTGGTTTGCAATTGTTTTATTTTCTGCAATAGTTTCTTTGTTATTTTTTTTTATTCGATGAATAGTTTCTTTATTATTATTGCTGCATATTTGTGTATATTGTGCTTCTTGGGGTTAGATTCTGATCCTCTCATATTTAATTTCTGGGCGTTGCTATTTACTAGGAATGCTCTAAGATGAGCAAGGTCATAAATTATGTGTCCACCGGCCGGGGAACCTCTGCCAACTTTTAAGTTGTGTACTTTGGTAATTCAAGCTGACCACAACCATGTAAGGAGTGGGTCCTGTCACTCTGGGTAGGCTTAATAAAAAATTCAAGAAAAATTATAATAATAAAACTCTTCTTTTTCTTTTTCTTTTCTTTATTATCTTTATGGTTATTATTGTTCTTGTTATGGTCAAACTTAAAATCCATTTTAAATGTCCAAACTCCTGTTGCCTGTTGGTGAAATCCAACCTATAGTGTTATGGTTCATAATTAAGCTCGTGAGTCGTGACCAACCAAAAACAAGAAAATGATGGAGTACTGGGATGCTGCTATTTACCGAAGTACAGCTTAAAAGTTGGCACGTACAGATTGGGTGCCAACTTTGGGCTTAGAGGGAACCGCATGTGTTTTTTTAGTTTTTTTCGGTAGCCAAGCAATGAACCATGTTTTTCCTGTAGATGCAACCCCACTCGCTTAATTCAAATCATTCCAACACGGCAACACCTGCTTTATGCAGAAGATCAAACCTAAGTGAATGCCTCTTTTTCTTCATGTTTTCATTTCAGGGAGTTTTCAATGTTAATCACGAACCGGTACTTGACATCTTTCTTAATTTATGAGCCTCTCAAGAGCTTCATTTGCATATTGAATCGGAACTGAGGATATATTCTGTGAGCAGCACAGAAATTTGACATTTCCTCTATGTCTTTCGTACCTCCAACTACGCTGCCTGCAATGGTTCTCATCTCTGCCAAGAGGCCAACGCATGGAGTTGATTAAAATATGAATTTCAACAACCTCTTGACTCAACATGTGATTTTAACGTGCATTTTTATTAAGAAGTTTATTAAACTGACATATGTCTTTAGAACTTTATGGATGTATGTCAGTTTAATAGACTAAGTTGAAAGAACTTCTTTCAACGGGCTAAAAAAATTTCTTTTAACTTAATTTGAAATAAAACTTTGTCCTTGACCTATTAAAAGGCCCAAATGGTTAAACTTGAGCTCACTCGGTGCACACACCATGACTAGAACACCAATAGTCTTTAACATTGATATTTATGGATTAAGTGGGTGTTCACCAAATGTTATGTCAATTATAAAGTCAAGTGACTTAACTAGGTCTTGCAAAAAAATAAACCAATTAATTACCATCAATCCAACAAAACCAAACAATTAAGTCATCGACTTTAGTTAGGGGTGGCAAGTCGTGTTTGTGGGAGGATTCGAGTAGTATTGAGGCATGGTTATAAGACTATATAAGTCAACCCTAACCCAACCTATTTAATTAAACAGGTCAAACCTCCTCAACCCTGATCCGCTAATTTCGTATTGAATTTGTGTCGGGTTCGCAAGTCGTATCAAAAATTGTCATTTCTAACTTTAATATCGAAAGTGCGCTTTGAAGAAGACTTGAGTGTTTTACCGCCATCTCCTTGGTTAGATGAAACCATGCACAAATTTGTCTACACTAAAAAGACTCAGGGCTTCCTCTCTCTTGGATATGCTTGTGCTGAAAACTGTAACATTCAACCCAAAAGCTTTCCCAAACTTCACTGCCATGTGATCGAGACCACCAATGCCAATCACTCTGTAAAGATAATAAGTCAAATAAATTAGTGGGCTTTCTAATCAATTAATGTAGTATGATTGATGGGTTTTTCTTATAATAAGTCAATCTTAATTGGCCATTTAGTTTGTAATTCCTATAAGGTACTAGGCTTTGTTATAAGTCAGTTAGGGAGTTTAAATAAAGTTGTTGTAAGGGGTCTAATTGTATAAAAGGGAAAAGAAAAGAGAAAAAAGATATCAAAGATCATTAAGTCTGAAATTGGTATCTTGTTTCTTGAAGCTAGACTGAGCTCGAATCAATCATTGGATGTTCAGGTTCCTCAAAAACCTGAGTATCAATTCATTCTAGTTTTCCATTCCATCTTTATCGTTCAATTCTTCCATTTACTTTTATTTATTCTTTACAATAAAAAAATATAAATATAAAAAATAGACAGATTTATAATATATTCCAAGAGATTTACCAGGTTGATTCATCTTATGGCGCATCATAAGAGCATGAGTAATGATATAAGTCACCCTCCATGTTTACTTTATGTTTACCAAAAGTGACGTGGCTTTTAAAATCATCATTAGATCAAAAGTCAATAATAATCAATCATAAATTCAATGGTGATTTTAAAAGCCACATCACTTTTGATTGGCACAAGATAAACTAGAAGGGTGACATATATAATTACTCAAGGAGCATATATATTCATGACCTTGCTCATCTTAATTAGAGCATTCCTAGTAAATGACAAAATACCTGCTAAACAATTATCAATTTGTCAAACCATATGCGCAGGACTTATTCCTGGAGTCTAATTTTTTTTATTCCTGGAGCCTAACTGCGTAAGTAGAATCAATGACAATTTTAATTACCTGCTGGAGGACTTCTCAATTTCAACACCCAATTGGCGTGCAGGACTTCTTCCTGGAGTCTTCTTCAGTACACGAGCATGGTAATCTTTTTTTTGAAAAGATTACCACGTCAACGTTAATACTTGGTCTAATTGAGCTACTTCCAGGTAAAAGAAAAATCAATCTGCTCTCACAACGTACCTCACCACTATAAAAAGCCTCGAGACTAAAGAGATTTTTGCATCATCAATCGAACAAGTTTAGCACTTCGTTCCGATCCAAACCATAGCAACCATGGCTTTGAAAGCTTTTTCTCCCTTCTCATTGACTCCCTCCTCCTCCTCCTTCTCCTTCTCCTCCTCCCTCTCCTCTTTCATGCAACTAGTTCACCAAAGTCGCATGACAAAAAATCTTCACCCTTCGATTTTCTCAAGCACCTTCAGGGATGTCACAAGGGTGACAACATCAAAGGCATCCAAGACCTCAAAAAATCACTCGAACAAATTTGGTTATCTAAGCTATGGCCATTCCAAAAATCACACCCATGCCAACGACGACAATTTCAATGAGCTCTTGGAATCGGCCATCAAAACTTACCAACTCAATTACTATCTCAATGCCGGTGGCACTTTGGATGACAAAACAGTATCAAAGATGATGATGTCTCGCTGTGGCGTCACAGACATCATCAATGGTACAAATTGGATGGGTGCGGGCAAGAATAGGCATCACAACCGCTCTAGCTCATTGCATACCGTCTCTCACTTTTCTTTCTTCCCTGAAAGCCCAAAGTGGCCGCCCTCCAAGTACCACCTCACCTATGGATTTGTTGCTGGCACTCCAACTAAAGTCATGAACCCTGTTGCACAAGCCTTCCGGACATGGGCGTCATGCACACACTTCACATTCTCATGTGCAAAACACATCTCAAACGCGGATATCAAAATTGGTTTCCGCAATAGGAATCATTGAGATAGAAACCCTTTTGATGGAGCCGGTGGTACCATTGCTCATGCTTTTCCTCCAACTGATGGGAGATTCCATTATGATGCAGATGAGTCGTGGAGTGTGGGTGCGAGTTGATAGGAACCCAAGGGTTTCTATCGATTAAAATTAAGAAAATATAGAGATGAAAGGATAAATCGACCGCTTCGAGGGGGATCAATCTCCAATTGTTGCATAAAGCAATTGATATTTCATTCATTGATTGATTGATTGCCATATGGCATCTACATTATTTAAAGAAATAAATAAAGCTTAATATGGAAATAAGTATAACAAGCAAGTAATTATCTATAGAAGGAAATAGGAGTAACGCCCAAGCATGTCTGTAGAAGGAAATAAGCGTGATGCTAAAGCAAAAAGATATCAAGACTATTTGAGAATATTTTGGGGATCCTATCATTCTCGTGCTCTTCAAAACAACCTTGTCCTCAAGGTTGATTATTAATGAAACGGGTCTCCAATCTCGTCCTCGATCCCATGGCAGCCGCCATGTCTTCATTGAATGCAGTGTCTTAGGAATGAAGCGCAATAGAAAAGAAACCAAAAGAAATCCTTTAATATTGCCCCTTTTATCCGGAGGACCATAGGAAAACTTTGAATCAATATTAATCTTTTGAGGCATGTCATGGACCCTCAAAATTTGGAGAAAGCACTTCTTTGTAGTCATTGGACTTGGGTTGAACAATTCCTTTCCAATAAAGCCTTCCCAAATCTAATCATAATATGCTTCATCTTTGTCTTGTAGAGATAGTATCTCAGCTTCTTTATCCATTTTGTACTCGTCATCCACTAGCAATTTATCTTCTTTGTCCATTATGGAATGCATGCTTTTCTCAATATGAAAAGATTTATCAATATGGGGGACATCTATAAATGTGGATGAGACCAATTATGGATTTATTATCTTTCTCATGATTGACTCCTCTTGCATTGCAAGAATTTTGCAAGGTAGGTTAGAAAATGAATCCATTGTTTTTTCGCCCACTTTGCTTATTTCACAAGTTTCCTCGCCGAGTCTTTCCTCCTCTATCCTCGCAAATGAA
This sequence comes from Betula pendula, assembly GCA_900184695.1. NCBI lineage: Eukaryota > Viridiplantae > Streptophyta > Magnoliopsida > Fagales > Betulaceae > Betula > Betula pendula. The sequence goes on from FXXK01000352.1 coordinate 67,674, forward strand.
ATAGCCGCTCTCATGGTTCGTGGTTGTCGAGCCTTGACTTCTAGTTGGATCTTCGGGCGAAGACCCTCAATGAATCTATCTAACAGTCGTCTTTTCGTCCAATGATGAGCGAAATCAGATAACTACTCAAAACGATAAAGGTATTTTTTCACTGTTGATGTCTGCTGAATTTTTGTCAACTCGACATCAATGTTATCAAACTTAGAATAACCAACTTGAGGAGCTTCCATATATTCTTGCTCTCTTTGTGATCGTATTTTCGGAGAATATGGACTTCTAATTGACTCATAATGAATCTCTCGTTTGACTTGTTTGATTGAGTCAACAATCAATTCCTTCAGTTGTTCCATAAATTTGAGCCAATCGTGACTGGAGTGAAGCCATTTCTATCTCTCTTTTTTCTTTTTCTTTTTTTTCTTCTTTTTTTTTTCCTTTTTTTTTTTCACTCACACGGGATAAGAAATACTTAGAATGCAATAAACTAGGATAAGGGCTAACTAAATCTTGCTATCAAACAACTATGATTTCCAATACCAAAACCAGAATAGAAGAATCCCTAAACTTGGATAAGCCTAGCCTTATACTGGTATAAGAATCAAATCTGGTTTAGTGGAGCTTAGCAGCCAAATGTGCTCTTCCTCTCCAAATAAACTCACACTCAGGTTGCACCTGGGTATCACAATCAAGTGCAGCTGACTCCCCATGGTCGTAAACCGCTGCCACAATTATTTTCCCACCACAACAACACATTGCACAGCTCTATCACAGCAGCACAAATTCACGCGGACCACCAAAAGCACAACTACAGTCCCACGTTCAACATGAAGCAGGTTAGGTTTGATTTATTTTTTTTTTTTTTTTTTGGAATGGGTTAGTCGGAAAAAACAGGGGAAAAAAAAACCAAAAATCGAATTGCTCTGATACCAAATGGTAGGAACCCAAGGATTTCTATCGATTAAAAATAAGAAAATATAAAGATGAAAGGGATAAATTGACCGCTTCGAGGGGATCGAACATCCAATTGATCACTTCAAGGGGATCAACCTCCAATTGTTGCATAAAGCAATTGATATTTCATTGATTGTTTGATTGATAGCCATACGGCATCTACATTATTTAAAGAGATAAATAAAGCTTAATATGGAAATAAGTGTAACAAGCAAGTAATTGTCTATAGCAGGAAATAAGAGTAACGCCCAAGCATGTCTGTAAAAGGAAATAAGTGTGACACCCAAGCAAAAGGATATTAGGAATATTTGAGAATATTTTGGGGATCTTATCACGAGTCCAGGTGCATTTGACTTGCAAACAGTTGCATTGCATGAAATTGGGCACATTCTTGGACTCGACCATAGCGAAGTTGAGGGAGCTACCATGTACGCTAGCATCTCTGTAGGAGTCGCCAAAGGTCTACATGCGGACGATATTCAAGGAATTAAAGCCTTATATAACGTTTGAGTTGAGCTGAAGAATAATATATTCCTAATTAAGCTTTTGGAATTCTCTCAATTACTTCTTGGGGGGATAAGTATAATTATGTTAAACAGAGAGTGTGCAATTAGCCTTATATAGTTAATATAAAATTATTGCTTTTCTTCAAATTTCAATGGACTTTTTCTTCATGTTGTAACAATGACGTTAATTTTATTGACCCCCTTTCTATTGTAATATGGATCTTGTGGAATCTTATAATGAATTTTAGAACTTTGGTTTAATTTGTTGCTCGTTCAACTTTGCAAAAATTATAGTAAAGCTGGACTGTCCATTGTTTCGGACATGAATCACAAAAACAACAAACCAATCCATTTGGAATATATATATAGATGGAATGGATCTTAGCACAAATGATAGGTTAATTGGAATAGATGGCCAATTAAGATATATGAATATGCAACTAAAAGGTTCAGCCAGCCAAATAATTAACAAAAAAAAAAAAATGTCAGAAACGCTAGCACTACTCCAAAAATTAATGAATGGCCTTTAATTTTATTGGGTTATTTGGTGTTCTTTGGAAAATAGATCATATCCATTTCAAATGAAATTAAGAAGATCCTGGTCCGTGTTCTTTGCTACATTCTAAATATTTCCAAACAAGAGTTTCTTAGATGTTTTTTTTTTTTTCTAATTTTCTTATATGTAATATATAGCTGTGGACGTTTATGCCCAAACAATATGGACTCCTAAGGTTGTGGGACTGTCTAAACCCTTTTTTTTTTTAGACATGATAGACGTTTAAGTCCATGTTCCTCCCACAAATCCAATGGTGAATGTTCAAGAGTCGGACGGGGAAGGACTACGGAGTTGGAAAAGAATAGTTTTTCTTTTTTTTTTTTTTTTTTCTTTTTTGGTTCCTTTCTGTTTTTGTCGTTTTTAATTTTTTCACAAACAAATTGAGACAACTTCTCTTGGATTAAAAATCTATCCAAATCAAATGAGGTCTGTAAGTTGAGTGATATGACTCTGGTTATCTTGAAGGAGTTTGCCAGCATTGAACAGCACGTACTGATCTGACTGTATCACCCCCTACTTGGCATGTATGGTGGATTTGATGCTTTAAATGGTATTTCAAAAACTACCTCATGTTTGTTACACAGACGCATGGTTATTCACCTCTGGTTGCAAACAAAATTGGCCTGTATGTCTTTAAAAAATGAGTTATAGGAAAACCGGATTTGTGCAAAAATTTAGGATGAGGAATCATAATATTGAAATTAAAAGAAAGAGTTTGTAGGTAGTGCAGAATGAAAGCAGCCAAGAAATGAAAGGAAAATATTACACTATAAACACACTGATAAGGAAAAGGAGCATATTAATATACATACTATAAAAGTACGCAGCACCACTCGTTCAAAAGTTCAGACATGTCTAAAGTTGTTCCAACTGATGCTTTCGAACAGTAATAAAGGGGGTAGAACTGTAGTTTGGTGATAAACCGTCAACTGGATGCGAGAAGCAGGAAGTTGGGGTGAGTGGCAATTTATTTTCCAGTGGCCTCAATGGAAGCGGGCTTGGTGGGAGATGAGTAGGGCATTGTATTCCCTTTGCTGGTCGCAAGCAAGCTAAGCGGCCACCATTCGCCTGGTTGTTGCATAGTGGAAGTTTGATGGCCTGTACCATTCCTTCCTTCTCTCTTGGAACTGGAGCTCCATTAGGATCCTGAATCAATTCAGTGATAGTATATGTTGTTATATAAGAACTCAAACTTAAAATGAGTTTAAAATGAGTTTAGCATGCTAAAGAATTTTCTGGGAAAGATTAACATACCCCAAGCACGACAAAAGTGAATGCTTGACTGTCTGCACCAAGAGAGATTTCAATCAACTTCCTCAGGTCGGCAAGGCTTGCATCCTTTACCACCTTAAGCGTGGTAACGAACTTCCCAGGAATTTCCTTCGAAGCCTCCCATTTCACATACACTTCAATCTTTGCATCGTTGACATCATATGGATTGTAGTTCTCCTTCAAAGACAAAGCTACATCGCTGTATACTTGTTTCTTGTTCAATTGTGATTCTGTGAGCTTCTTCTCATTAGCTTCTTTTACTGATGCAAGTGGCTCCACAGTAGCTGCTGGACATTCGGCTTCAAATTTCTGGACCTCCAAATTCTCCTTGTTGAAATTGTTCACAATAGAATCCTCCCCAATTTTCATTACTGGAGATGATTGAGGATCAATGGTTCCAGACCTCTTTTTTGCAGGTGTTGGGGTCCTGATGTGTTGAGACAGCTCTCTGTGATTCCCACAAAGTGTGAATATATTTTGGATTCTCAATCGTCTAGAAGAGGCTGTTTCCCTAGAATTTTCTGGTTCACTTATTAATTCCGAGCCCATAAGCCTATCCTCGAATCTATCCTTCAGATGGTCTTTTTTCCTTGGACTTCTGCTAGGAGGATTTGGTGTCTGCTCAACTCTGATTACAGGGCTACACTGATCAACCACACAGACCCTCTTCTCCTCTATGATTTCTTTCTCCACTTCTTCATCTAACATTCTCTCTTCAAGTTCATCCTCCCCTTCTTCTTCCTCAAATACAGTGCTCAGACATACCCTGTCACCAAATTTTGACGCAAAAACATCATGATCCACAAGATGAGACTGATCCAAAATGCCTTGGACAATCCCGCCAACATGCTTCACCTCACGAACAATCGGTTCTTGATCATCCATGTCCAAGTCCATTGATTTTACCATTCCTGGGTCCTCATTGGAATATATCCTCATTAGCCTTTTGGCAAACCCACTTCCATCCATGTCCTTCAATGCACTTTCATCAGCACTTGCATCCTTTGAACGGCATAACTCCAGCTCAATCTCTTCCAACCGCTGCCTCAGCATTTCAACTTCCTGTTGTTGCTGCAATATCCTTTCTTCCATTCTCCTCCTCTCTAATTCAACAAACTCATTGGTCATTTTCTGGCACTCTTCCAATCTCTTTTCCAGCTCACGTTTCAGAATCTGAGCCCGCTCATTCACCTTTAAGTTGATCTCCTCCTCACTTGCCCCTGATCCCCTCCCTTCAATAAGCTCAAGTCTAGTTCTAAGTGCAGCAACTTCTTCTTCTTTCTTCAAGAGCTCCTTGTGTGCTTCATTTCGCTCTTTCTCTCTGAGTTTGTTCTCCCTTTGTAGCTTAAAGATAAATTCATCCATGGCAGCAATCCTTGATCCTAAAATTACAGCAGATGAAGAATCTTCAGTGCCAATCTTATCCTTATTTGGCGTATGAGGGCCACGGACGATACATTTTGCTTTTGCTCCATATTCAAGGGTAGAGATCGTCTTGTGTATCTCCTTTGGATCCGGGCTTGCACACAGTATCATTAAAATTTTTGACTTGTCATCCTCAAAAGAATCCTTAACAGAAAGACCACAAAACCTCATTAATCAAACTTCATGTAAACCATCTAAACCACCATAACTGACACTAATATAAACTCTAGTTACCTGCAGAAGCATGGTCAATTTGCTATCCCTAAATGGCACATGGGAATCACCATTTGCAATGGATTCAACCACTCTTTTCAATGCTGTGTTTCCTTGGTTGATCTTTGCTGTCTGAGATGTCAACAAAAGTATAAAGTTAGCAGGGAACACCTCTGAGATAAATACCAAAGAAAATATCGAAAAAGAAAAATAACAGCAAACATTGAAGATGCAAAAAACATAGTCAAATCTTACCTGCATTTTGGCCTCAAATCCAATTTGACCAGCTTGCTCAATATTTTCGGATCCCGCCATGTCCACAAGCATGAGGCGTCCTCCCACTGTTGGGACATCAAGGATTATCTGTGCAGGTTTGCGAAGCATGAGAATTCTAACCACTTAAAAAATTCCAGCAGAACTATATCCAATTAAAATCTAAAAGAATTATACCAAGCAGTGGCTTCGAGAACTTCTGTCGTTACAGAGAGTGCTTTTAACAATCCTTCGTTTCTCCACTTTTTGTATCTCCTTAGAAATCTTTCCAGCTTCATTTCCTGAAATATACGATGCATTCTTTGCCTTTTTCCCCATTACTTCAAGTTTCACCTACAAAAAATGAAGAACATATTGTCAAACAAGAATCCAAATAGCCCAACATATTGCCTCTTAGCAAGAAATAAGCATAAAAGAAATTCACAGAAAAATGAGAAAAAGCATGTTGGACTGAGTAAATTTCAAGATATAACAATGTATCACAAGAAGATGACACACTTCTATAAGAGTCTACATGTTCATAAAGATAAAAAGTTGACCCCCCCTTGTTACAAAACCAATTTGAACATCAGCCTACTACTCCTTAATTATTGGTTCCGAACAGATGAAGTAAAAAAAAAAAAACAAACAAACAAACACTTAGTGTACTCATTTGAACCCACAATTTGCGGAGTTTGTGGACGGCTCATAGCAATAGAGCACTATGGAAAATGTTCTGACTTCAATACAGGAATACAGGTATGTTTAATGTTCTGCACTTCTTCCAATGATGGAAGTGGCTTCCTTCCGTCCTTATTTGAAATCCAACTACTAATACAGAATCTTTGCTGTATAAGCTCTAACTCAAATTGTACTTCCTCTCTCTATAAATGTATTTCAAGGCTCATTGGTGCGTGTGTAACTCAAACAGATGCTTTACAGAGCTAAACGAATTATTTTATACATTGCACATTTCTAGAAAAACAAAAATCCAACTGATACACAGACCTCGTCTCATATATGCACACACTTTGTAGTCCTGATCTCATTTGCCTGGCAAATTACAGCCAAAATACATAAACCTCAAACAACAGTAGCCAATTGACTACTTTCATGCTAACCAAAATTTTTAGAAAGATATCATATATATTTCTCTATTTTCCAGCTAATTAACCATAAAACCCTTTCTTTGTTGAAAGAAAAGGACATAATTATCTATTTTCCAGAAATGATGCTTCCTAGAATCAGGAAGCAACTACGCCTTTAAACACAACAACACTTATTTCCCCAAAAATACCAAGAATCCAATTATCTCAAATAAAATCAAGAAGCGAAGAAAAAATAGAGACCAGAATATTACCTTGGATGCACTGCCCTTAGGCCATCCAATGCCTAATCCTCCTCCACCGTTGCTGGACAAAAGATCAAAAATTTCTTCGTTATAAATCTCCAAGACCGTTACTTGCACAAACGTTCCACGCACATCATTGGCATCACTTCCTTCCTCCCCATCTCCAAGAATATCCTTCAAAGACCGGTACACGATCCCCGGCTGCTTCGAACACCCGAACATCGTGTGACTCTTGCCCGAACCTGTCGGGCCGTACATCATTATCGTGCACTTGTCCCCTAACTTCACACTGTTAATCCTCGACTCCACGAACTTTTTGTAAAAGTCATCAAGGTCCTCTTCTTCAGACGAAGAAACCCCATCGAGGCTGAAGTCCCGGTAGCCGAAATCGGCTCGAACCCGGATAGAATGGTTGTTGGAATTGATTTGCAAAACCGATACGGGTTTTTCTTTTCGATCCGGGTAGTCGCGGATCCGGGTGATAACTTCGACCGGGTGGTCTTGTGGGGCTTCTTTGGCCGCCGCGTTCGGATTCGGAGATGGGTTTGTTTTGTTGGCATTGAAATTAATGCGAAGCTTCGATTGCGGGGTCTTGATCTGGGTTTGGTTTGATTTAGAAGATGGCGTGGGAGCCATAGGAGGAAAGAGAACGCAGAAAGTTCAAGATTCAGTTTCGGAGTCAGAGGAGAGAGAGAGGCCACGAAAGGTGTATGGAGAAGAGAGACTGCAGAGAAAGAGAGAGAAGAGAGAAGAGAGACGAGAGAGATAGAAAGTGCTAGATTTGGGAATTCTTGAAAAGGAAAGAGAAAGAGAGGAGTGAGAATTTGAAATGAGATTTTTTTGAAGTTTTAACTAAAATCTAGCCGTTACGTTTCTAACGACTAGTTTTTTGGTTATCAGCCTATCAGGGGTTCGGGTGGTCACGATTCCAGCTTGAGCCAATTTTACCTGGTGGGGGAACATTTTCAGCCTTCCAAATTCACCCGATATCTCATAATGATTAAAAATAAGGAAAAAATATAAAATTTGTCAATGTGGTTGACCTCAATAACAGTTTATTTTTTATGGTATAAGAAAAAATTTAAAAATCCATGTGATTGGCCAAAATAACAAATTACTCTCTGAAGTAAATTTTTGTCAGTCATTTTAACAAAAACCATTAATCTGTCACGTCAGTCCAATAGGGTGGCAGACTAACAACGCACTATTATTAAAATGACTGACGTGACAAACTAACAGTTTTTGTTAAAATGACTAATATAAATTTACTTTAAAGAGTTATTTGTTATTTTGGCTAATCACAGAGACTTTTGAGTTTTTTTTATACCACATATAGAGTGATTTGTAATTTAGGCCAACTACATAACCAATTTTGCATTTTTCCCTAAAAATAATAATAATAATAATTGACCTAATTAAAAAAATATTATAAAATTTTGTAATTTATCTGATTTTGATCTAAATAATAAAAATAACATGAAAATATAATAATTTAAAAAAAAAAAATAGAAAGAAAAAAGGTCTCCTATACTTTGGTCGATTTGATTGAGCTTTCCATTTTTCTTTTTGTTTTTTTTATTAACACTCCCATTCATGGGTCGTATAAAGTTCAATCAATTCCCAAACGACAACTTGAAAGGTAACCGAAAGTATTGAGTCCAAAGAAGGATCGCAGAGCGCTTTGGTTGTCCGATCTGACAATTTGGCCAAGCTTTGCTTGCAAGTCAGTCATTGACTTGGTGTTGATTATCTCTCCAGGTTGTTGGGCGATTTTCTGAGGAGACCTACCTCTTTACAATGGGAATGGTTGAGGATCCAAACGTTGAGAATAGAAATGTGGATGTTTTGTTTAGAGGACTATGGCAGTGGTGGAGGGCACAGCATCATCGTCTCGATAGGGTTTGGGTATTCAATTTGGCGGCACCTCGATATTAGTATTTGATGGCCAATCGGTGATGGAAAAGAGTGTAGTTTTCTCGGCCATGGGCGATTACAATACAACCTTCATCGCAGAAGTTAAAGCTTTGGAAAGTGTCCTTGAACTAATTGTTCCAAATAAGTTGGCACAGATTGACCAAATCAAGCAGCAGAAACAGCTCGAAGACAAGTACAGCCAAATTTGACCATTCAAGCTTGCAGTTCCTCTAACATCATTTAAGTAGTTAGGTGCACCTTATGGCACTGCATATTAAAGGAAGAAACAGTTTCAATTTACAGTTGATACATTACAATTGCATTATGATTGAATTGTTCCCAACTGAACAGACTTTCCTGTGGTTCAACATAAAAAAAACTTGAGACAAACAATAATAACAGTAGAAAGCAAACATATAGAAGCAGGAACTGTGACCGTTATACATGACTCTTGAATATCAAGGTATTATGATATAACAAAAACCCTAAGCTCGCTTCTGTCTCCTCTGGTGATGCGAGTATCTGCATCGAGATATGTAACTTCAAATTCACCACTTCCTGTATTTGATGGAGGCCTTAAAGAGTCTGGAATCCGTGGTATCTCTAATGGAGGCAGTTGTGACAAGTTTCCAGTTGTCTTTACAGTTGTTTTCTCGAATGAGATTTTTATCTTTGCGGATCCTATTCTCATTTAGTTGGAAGCTTAATCAGGATGATTATTTTCTTGTTTACTAAGATAATCATACAGAAGTCGGTATAAATTGAATTGTAATATATAAGCTTGAAAAGGGAACTAACCTGTGAGTTCAAATTTGTGGGCTAATGTGGCAGTCACTTCAACAGGTGGCAGGGGCCATGGAGCACCTAATTCAAGCTCCACTATATTATCAAAATCTTTACTCAAGATGTCAATCCGTTGAAAAACCTAATTACAACAGAAAAACATATATTTAGATGGTAAAGTGATAATAGATTTAGAAAAGGTTAATCTTATGCATGATGCCTGGACATACAAGATATGAATCCAAAACAAATATGTCAGATTTATATGCTGAAATTTTGACAAGGTCCATGCTCTTGGAGCATCCATGTTGACCAAATCCCTAGAGTAATTTGCTTGCAAAACATGTTTAATTGGTTGAAGATAACGATGATAATAGGAGAACACATCTCTTTTGTTTATTTACCTGTGATTGATTGGCATATATCTAGGTAAGGTGCTAGAAAACTCTGCCTTAGGTCTAAGGCTCATCTAAAGTTGCTTCCACTTTATAATATGGCCTTCCAAACGGCATTGCTATGGGGTTTAAATATTACAATAAAAATAACAAATAAAATATAATACCAAGTAGAAGATAATACAATAGAGTAGTTTTGGTAGCACACCTGACCAAGAGTTATAGGGAGTAGCCTTCCTGTGGGGGGTCCAGGACGGCTCCCACCAAGAGTACGAGATGAGAATGCACTGCTATATATCAATTTCCATCTCCCTTGCAATTTATCAAGATCAACTGAGAGGTCCACCAGTCCTCCAACATCTTCAATCTCCTTGGCAGCAGCATCTGCCTTTCGCAGATCATCTTCATTGGCAGCAAGACCTCTATTTAGCCCAGAAACAGCACTCTGCATTATATTACCCATACATGTTTAAGAACAAATATTTCAAATATACAATTAGGAAAATCTATGCAGTGAAGTATTTACTACTATATTGGGAGTGCCTCTCATTTCACAAAAAAAAAACATAAAAAAAAAAAAAAACTCTCTGCAGCAGATTGTGGAGTCCTTCTTGAGAAAGCAGATGCTCAAATTGATTCTTGGCTCTACAAAAATTTATCTTTTGCAGGTAGATTGCAACTTATTTCCCCAGTACTGTGCATCCTCCAAGTTTATTGGGCCAGCATTTTTGTCCTTCCCAAGAAGATTGTTAGGTTGCTGGAGAAAAAGTTCAACCATTACTTATGGTCTGGTAATGACAATCTTCGGGCTAAAGCTAAAGTGTCTTACCTAAACAGGAGAGGGGTTTGGCGCTTAAGAAGGTGGAGGATTGGAACATAGCTTCAATCCTTAGACACATTTGGAATCTTTTTGCTAGAGCTGGCTCACCACTCACTATAGGTGGCTTGGGTGATGGAGTATTTGCTTAGGGGTAGAAGCTTTTGGGAGTTGAAAATCCCACAACACTGTTCATAGAGTTGGAGAAAACTCTTGAAACTACATGAACTTGCTAAGATGTTGTGGCTTGATTGGTGGCATCCAAATGGGGTGTTGTTGGAAAAGGATGGATTAAGGATTGTTTATGATTCAGGTAGCAGATTGGTAGCCAAATTGTCATCTGTGATAAAAAATAAAAAACAGAACTTGGTGTTGGCCACCAGCAAGGTCAGAGGACCTGGTTTGCATCCAGAGTTTGTTACCTGATGTGGTTATTGGAGAATCTGATATGCCTTTTTGGAATATATCGAAGAAGGGTATATATAGTTGTTCAGATACTTGGGAGGCAATAAGGTGTAAGCTTCCGAGGGTTAATTGGTGTCATCTGGTTTGGTTTCTTATGGCTATATCTTGTCAAGCTTTTATTCTATGGCTGGCCGTAAAAGATAGCTTATCAACAGGGGAGAAGCTGGTGAGTTGGGGATATTCAGGGGTTGTGCTTTGTTGGTTTTGTAGAAGTTGTTTGGAGAGCCGAGACCACCTGCTTTTTCAATGCAGTCTCAGCCGTAGAATCTAGAGAGAAATCATGAGCAGAAATTCTGTTGATACCCTTTATATAACTTGGGAAGAAGTTCTTGAATGGGGTATCAAGGAGCTGAGGGGTGGTGGATTGAAAATATTGTTTTGCAAACTGAGTTTGGGAGCTGTTGTGTACAATATCTGGAAACAGACAAATGTGGTTAAGCATGGAGGCCAGCCAAGATCTGAGGAACAAATTGTCAAAGCTATCATTTGTGAAGTTCAATCTAGGATGATGGCTAGAGCAGTTTTCGGCAAAATAAGGAGAATCTGGATTTATGCTCTAAATGGAATCTACCAACTATGATACTGGGTACTTGATAGTCTGGTGGATTAGTTGGGAAATGTTGCAGCTATACAATTCTGGTTGGTTGGTGAGATTGCTGTTTCTGCCTGGTGTATCAGATGGAAAAGTGCTATGTTTGATGTTGCTGTAAAATATTTTGCTGTTGTTGTTTGTTTTCTGGTGTATTGTGTCTGTGATGCTCTGATAAGAGTTGAGGTAGTAGGTAGTTGTTGTTTGCTTCTGGTGTATTGGTTCTATGCTGTTCTGATTAGAGCTGAGGTAGTTGGTAGTTACTGATGTAAGTTGGTTCCATCTGGTTTGCTGGAGTGTATTGTACTTCATGTTTCTTAATGGAATTACTCATTCATCTCAAAAAAAAAAAAGAGTACTTACTATGACTATTGCACCTCTCTATGCACACTTCAATGTTTACATACAACTAAGTTCGAAAAAGAGTCCACAATTTTTAGGACAAATTTTGTATGAAGGACTCAGAATTTAGGTGCTCAACGTTAACTGAACTCCAGGGAAGATCTGATTGAATATATTAAAAATGTCTTCTATCTCCAACTCTTTAGAAGAGTTCAAAGAAATATATGAACACCAGAATGGCAATGAGAATAATAACCACAAGACAATAAACAATTGTATCTGTAAATTCATCATCATTCAAGTATTTTTAGACCCAGGTCCTTTGTTGGTGTTTTGCATCTTTCAGTTCTCACAGCATGTGATAATATAGATTCCTTTTAGTTTTTGTACTGATTCATGCACCCAAGCATCTCCAAGACTCCAACTCGCATTCGGTAATCAACAGACATTACTATTGGCCTCCCTAAGACCTTGGATCCTAGCTCAGTTTGTAATTGGGTGGACAATTCAAAGTCTGCCCTCAACTAAACACACAATTCAATCAAATTAAGCATTACCCAGTATTCATGTATTTCAGACAACAGTTACTCAATAGAGATAATACGCATAAAAGAATGTAACGTTGCACAATCCCACTTCTAGGTTGAACCACATGCAACAGAAAATAAACAATTCAATGCAATTAAACGAAAAAAATTACTGTAAAGGTCCTTAGGGTTCCATTTTTTCAAATCACTCCATAACACTTAAAAATTATCAAATTGCTCCTTAAGATGAGATTTATTATCAAATAACTCCCTTCGTACACGTTGTTAGGGTTTTTAACAGAGAACCATGACATGTATGCTTGTAGCCACATCAAAGTCAATAATTTATTGACACGTGTACATATCACTGAGCTAGCACCAATCCACTCCGCCAGTGGTTCAACCATCTCCAAAATTGGCTATAGGTGGTTGAACCACCCCTTCTGGCCTTTGGAGGTGGTCTACCCACCCTTCAAGCCTTTGTTACCTCCAAAACTAGATTTTGGGGTTGACTTTTGAACCGACAACCCCCACCCCCCCCCCAGCCTTTGATAATGGAGCTTATCTTGATAATTTTGAAGTCCTAAGAGACAAATTGAAAAAAGGTTAAACCCTAGGACCTCTACAGTAATTTTCCCTAACTAAACTGTACATCCTCTTCTCTCGATATCCCAGCACCAAAAGATTTAACAGGATAACTAATCAATCTTAATAAGAAATAAAAGAACCAAAGCACGCAAAAAGCGATATTTTAAAAAAATGGGATAGTTCCCATTTAATTTGTATAAAATAGGATCATGCCAATCACATTAGAAAGGTCAAACCTATTAATTGACATCAATGAACAGTGGAAAAATAAGAAGCAAGAAGACCATTAATAACCAATTGAAATTTGTCAATTCATAAGCACAATTGAGCGCGTAAGGCGTAACAACAAACCAACAGAAGCACAAACGAGCATAATCAATAGAAGTATAGAACCCAAGTTAAAACTATTTCAATTACCACAAGCAGAAGAAGAAGCAACAAGTAAAGAAGTACGCAAGTATCTATTTATCAGTCTAAACGCAAAAGCAACAAGAAAACAACAATATATGAGCATAATAAACAAAACCCATAAATGGGTAATCTGCAGTTGAACGAATTACCAGTAATTTGAGCTTCAAAGAAGCAATAAGCTCTGACTTGTCTCCCGAATACGGTGGTGGGGGTGGAGGGTCAACTACAGAAACCTCGTCCACAGCTGACATTGGGGCGAGGCTTCGCTTACCCGAACGAGACCGGCTTGGAGACAGGATTGGGACTGTGTGAATTTTGCTGGGACTTAGACGTCTAATTGAAGAAGAAGAAGAAGAAGATGAGGAGTGAGAGACAAAAGGTGACAGATGAGGAAGAGAGGTTAGAGAGGCCATGACTGCGTGCGTGAGTCCCTGCTTTGTGGCTTGAGAGTCGAGAAGGGGAAGAAGACACGTACGAACCAAACAATGGCATGTGATGTGGAGAAGTGATTTTATCTGTCATTATACGGATGGTTCTGTGGACTTTGTCGTGTTGGATACTCTTCTGTAGAATCTTCTTCTTTAGATCCTTGGTGACTATTTAAGGGCCAAAGAGCACTCTGATTGGCTTATTTAAATTTTTAGATAAAATAGCTAATTAAAACTTATTTTTGCTAATTTAGCTAACTACTCTTCAATACTAGCATCCATCAGCTTATCTAAACATCTTCTCTATTTTATAAAAATAATCATTTTTAAATTTTTTTTATTCATTTTAATTAAAAACCCCTCATCACCAAAAACACCCAATAAACCCCATCTGGCAGCTTAAATCTTCTTCACATTTTTTTTTTCTTCTTCACTTTTTTTTTTTTGTCTATGTGTTGCAGTGTTGAGAAACAGAGAGAGGCATAGACTTTTGCTTTGAGAGAGAGAGAGAGAGGGGTGTTGTTGGTCAAAGGGAGAAAGAATCAGACAAAAAGAAAGCTGTTGGGAGAGAATGAAAGCAGGCGGAGGAAAAAGAGAGAGAGTAAAAAAGAAAGAGAGAGAAACAAGTAAAAAAAAATCATGCATTGATGTACAGTGTCACTATACATAAATCCTTCTCAACTCTATTTTAGGTTTTCATTGCATAATCTGATGGAGGACAGTTTTTTGTTTTGCTTACCTATTCTAGCTAAAAAGAAAAAAATAGATGAGCCAATGGGAGTGCTCTAACGTGCCGTTCTATGTGGCACTAAATCAAAGTATTAAGTTCAACTGTTCAAGTGAGGGAAGACCCATCAATTGTTTTCCTTTGAGGTACAATTTTTGATAAAAAATAAATAAATAAATAAATTTTTTTATATTTAATACAATCATAAATGCAATTCAATGATTTTTTTTTTCAAAATAAAGGAAAATATTTGAAAAGTTTTTCAAAAAACATTTTCGGTTTTGTCTTAAAAATTATTTTGATAAAGTGTTGTATGTGAAGGCTACATGAAAATTTGTGTGTTTTGAGTAATTGAAGTGAATGATGCGATATAAAGTAGGAAAAATATTGTACAGTTTTTGTATGAAAAAATGAAAATGTTTTGTTTTTTAGTGATTTTTTTATTTGAATAGTAATAAAAAGTGAATTATGTGATATAAAAAATAAAAAAATAAAAAGTTGTTAAAAAATTATTGATGGAATATTAAAAGTGTTGTTGATTTTGAGAAAAAAAAAAAAGAAGGGAGAAGGGTTTAACAAACATAGCCATTGTCTATGTGAGCCGTATCTAAAAATTTGTCTAGCCTAAAAAGTGTTCCCGTAAAGAGTAAACAAAACAAAAAAATAAATAAATAAATAATAGTTTGTTAAAGGGAATCGGCTCCTCTCAGCAGTTCATTTAAACTGGAGAATATCTTATTTCCCACCATTAATGGCTATTGTCCTTTAACTTAAGAGAATTCACATTCGGCTCAATAAATATTTAGTTAAAATTTAGTTAAAAAACCTTCTTTCTTTCTTTTTTTTTTCTATTTTAGCTACTCACTTTTTTAAAAGCACCTATATTTGGCTCAGCATTTTATCTATTCACTTTCACTTTTTTATTTAAAATATTGTTTTTTTTTATTTACTTTCTCTATTCTTGAAGAAAAGAGAGAATGTTATTAACTTTTTTATCAATATAAATTATAGATTGTTGATGAAAAGTGTTCAACAAATTTGCTAAGCAAATCTTTTGCCAGTTTGCTGAGTTGAATGTGGGACATTTTTGACTGCAAAGTAAGTCAAAATAACTTTTTAGCTACTTTATTGAGCCCAATATGAGTGCTATAAGGAGGATCGGTAGGTTGCGCTACGCCAATGGAGGAGGGCAGCGAGTATTACAAAGAGAAAGAGAGAGGGTTTCTAAATGGGGGAGGGGTTCTGAATGGAGGGAAACCAAAATTTCCCCCTACTTTTGCACGACTCAGTTTAAGGCTGCTTAAAAAAAATTAAAAATTAAACTAATGCCACGTAGGCTCAAATGAACGCAGATGGACGAGAGGGATGGAAACCTAGCATTGCTCTTTTAAAAAAGAGTAATGCTTGTTGTCCATCTTTTTTTCTCTATTTTTGTTCATCTTTACATATGTGGATAAAAATGAACCCCACAAATGTCAAAAAAAAAAAAAATCACATATACAAGATGTACAAAGATGGAGAAAAAAATATAGACAACAAACATTATTTTTTTAAAAAGCATGCGCTTATCACATTTAAAAGGGTATATAACATTTTTATGGATTGAGTTATAGGAAGATCCATGAAAGAATAACTATTCTCATGACCCATGAGAAATGACATTCTAAGTGTTATAATATATTAATATATGATAAGAATTATATCATTATCACATACTCTAACACCAATATTATTCTATTTCACATTATTCCATTCTTAATAACATTTTTTTTTTTCCAAAATAAAATAGCCGTTTATGTACCAAATGTACCATAATTATATTAGTGACTAGTCCTTTCGGGATATAATGCAATTGTGCCTTAAATATGACAGTATATTCATAGCCTTCACATTCCGCTGACTCAAGACTAGGCAAAATATGGACAAAAATTTCTTCAAAACTAGGTTGGAGGAGCTTGCTCCAACCTAGTCTATAAAAATGCTATATGTTACTTTGCATATTAGAAGCATATGTTTTTTCTAATTGTGTGAAAAGTTGAAAAAAGCGCATGCATATTTATATAAAATTATTTCAACATTGTCCTTACAATAAAAAATAAAAAATAAAAAAAACTTTATCAATTAGCTTCCACATCTATACGTCGGTGAGTATGCACTTATCACCTATAAATGAACACATGTCATTTTTATAGATTGAGTTAAATGAAGTTCATTCAACTCAATTTGAAAGAAACTCTTCCCAGGTAAAATATCATAGTCAAAAGTAATGAGTATCGGACATAAATTTCCTCTAAACTAGTTTGATGAAACTTTCTTTCAACTTACCCTAATAAATGCCAAGTGTCATATAACATGTGAAAAACACATGTTTTCTTTAACATTCTTAAGAGTCATTAACTTTCCTTCTACTAACCTAAACCCAAACATTAAGTTTTGAGGAATCAACATGTTAGATGACACTTGACATTTATTAAAGTGTGTAAAATAAAATTTCATCCAAACTAGTTTAAAGGAAATTCATCCAAACTACTTAAGGGGAAATTCATGTCTATGAGCATCCATGAGATTGACAGAATTTTCTTTCAAATTGGGTGGAAAAAATTTCATTCAACTCAATCTATAAAAATGTCATGTTTGTTCATTTGCATGTGAGAAATACATCATTTTTAATACATGTGAGAAACATAAGCCTTTTTAATAAAATTTGTTCTAATTTTATCCTTACAATTAAAAAGAGTATGTGATTCTCACATTCACATGTAAATAGACATATGACTTGCAATTAAAAAGAGCATGTGATTTTTTTCTTTTTTTCCTCTCGTAGCAGAAGACGAACCAGAAGCCCTCTTTTCCCTTCGGAATGCCTTGGACGGAGGAAGAAAATCCTCCACCCCTCCCCCTCTACTCTCCCCTTCTTTCTGCCCCCTCCCTTTCTTGCCTCTCTATAGGTAGCAACCACCTATTTGGAGGTCTTTCCTCATCTTTGGAGGCTTATCCCTCTACAAGCAACTTTGTCGATTCCCCTTCCATCACGTGGTGGCTGGTCTCCACCTTCACTTGCCGCTCACAGCCCAAATCTGCTTATTTAGAGTTTTTAGATTTGGTTTTTCAAAATCAGATTTGTAAGCTTTGAAGAGCTCCACCACCTCACACTGGCACCTCCTTCCACCTCGCCTTCAATTGATGGATCTACCTTGTGGATTTATTTTTATGTTTTCTTTAATTTTCTTGTATTTTGACTGTCGACTTGGGTCTTAGAATGAGGACTTGTGTGTCTCCTACCCTTTAGGCTTGAAGAGTGTAGGTCAGGCATGAGAGAATAACTCTTACGGTCGGTAATAACGGGGTGCGTTTTGTGCTAATCATGTCTCAATCTAGCCTTAGATCTAGTCTGCTGAGCAGATCTGCTCCTTATCCGGAGCTGTTATTGTGTTAGTGGTAGTTGTAGTCATATACAGTTCTTTAATTGTTAGATGCTTTTGTCCGGTCTATGGCTGTGTAATTTTATAACGTTTGTATTATGTTTAATTTGCGTTGTATGCTTCTAATGTAAGAGCTTTATATTTCTAATTTATTATCAATGAAATTTGGCAGATTTTCAGTATAAAAAAAAAAAGAAAAAAAAGAGCATATAATTTTTACATTCACATACAAAGAGACATATGACATTTTTATAGACTAGGTCAATAGAAATTATATATATATATCGAAACTGAAATATGAGAATATTCCCATATGCCTGGTTTGGCGCAACCCTCCAAAAAAATTTCAAAACTCAAAACTGAATTTCATTTCCCGCCCAAAACCACACCCATCTTCTTTTCATAACATATCATGATATTATAGTCAAGCAGCTCTATCTTCAAATTTTCAAATCCCATCTTCTTACTCTCACAAAACCCATAAAATAACTTTCACCAAATAAATTTATTCTAATTTATTTCGAAACAAACACCCCCAAATGTCCGCTTCATCGGCTCGACGGCTCAGGGACCATGGAACCGCCGGCGCCGGAGTCGCTGCCAAGCCCTCCAAAACCCTAACCCCGGTCTGGATCTCCGGCAAAAACCCCACCGTTGGTTTGCAGAGATCATCATCTTGTGGCAAAGAGAACCCCAGGCCCGCTTCTCGGACCCGAGACCCGGCCCAGAAACCCGTGATACGGCCAGTGCCGCGCGTCGACAAGGCTGCCGCCGCCGCGTCGGTGGATCCCGGGAACAACAGCGGCACACGAGTCCGGTGGTCCACGTCGTCGGCGCCTAGAGGTAGGAGCCCTAGCCCTTCTGAGTTGATTAGGGGTTTCTCGGATCGGAGGGTTTCGGTGGGTGCGAGTGGTGGTGGTAAGGGATTGGAGAGTGGAAAGCAGAGAAAGGGGTTTAGGGACTCGAGTGTGAAAGGGAGCGAAGGGAAGTCGAATGGGGTTAGGGCTTTTAGGGATCGTAAAGAAAGTTGTAGAATTGGCGTCAATTCGGAGAAAAGGAGTGGGCTTTTTGAGGATTTGGAGATGAAAGTGGAGGAAAATGGGAAGAATTTGAATGAAATTAGGAGTTTGGAGAATTGTAATGGTAAGGTTAATTTAGGCTCAAATGTGATAAAATTGAGTGCGGTTGGTCGCAATTCTGATGAAAAGGTTCGAGATGGTGTTGGGGTTGACGAGTTTTTGAAATCGAATGAGGAAGTTGTTAAGGTTGGAAATAATGTTGATTTGTGTGTGGAGGGGCGTGTTGAGAACTCTGTGGATAATGGGAGGGTTTTGGAGATTCCGAAAGATAAAGGGTTAGATCGTACCAAGTATCCAAGCAAGCTTCACGAGAAGCTTGCATTTTTGGAAGGGAAGGTGAAGAGGATTGCGTCGGATATTAAGCGGACAAAGGAGATGTTGGATATGAATAACCCGGACGCGTCAAAGATAATACTTTCTGATATTCAGGACAAGATTTCGGGGATTCAGAAGGCAATTGGTAATGATGGAGGCGAATCAGATGGTAAAATAGGATTGTTGAGAGGAGCTGGTGATGGAGAGAGCAGGATTATAGTTCAGAAGGGAAAGAGTAAGGATTCGGATAATGTTAAAAGTTCTGTGAAAGGATTGAGTAGTGAGGAACTGGAAGCTAGACTCTTTCCTCATCATAAGTTGCTAAGAAATCGGACGATTATAAAAGCAACATCAGGAGGTCCTCAAAGTCACGAACCTCATTTTGAAGGACCAAATTGTGAGTTAAAGGTGGATAGGAAGCCGTTTAGCCCTATTGATGAGAACCCAATAGCAATGGAGTTCTTAGCTTCCCTGACTAAGGGGCAAACTAAAGTCACCATAAGGGACGAGCAGGCTGGTTTGGAATGTTTTGAAGTTCAAGAAATGGATGGTGGTACGTCTACAGGAGTATCAGATTGTTCAAATATGTTCAATGGAAAGCGTGATGTTGAGCTAGTTCTCACGACCGAGGAGAGACTTGATGAGTTTGATGATCAGGAGACAATTCAGGATGAAATAATTGGTGAGGAGACAGAAGATACTTGCATTTATCAACTGAATGAAATTGGCTGTAAGGCCTCAACAGCAGGATGGTTTGTCTCTGAGGGGGAGGCAGTCCTTCTCGCCCACGATGATGGTTCTTGCTCATTTTATGATATTGTTAATTGTGAGGTGTGCAATATAGTAATTTGTTGCAGTTCCATTTCTGCGAAGTGTTTATGTACTTACCTATTCTGATATTTGATTTGCCATTTCCTTGTCTCTTAGAAGTGATTTTATCCATCTCCAACTGAAAAATAATAATAATAAACTTCAGATCACTTCTACATGCAGCATGTCAATGATGTGCTTTTTGGATTGATTGTTTTGCTTGAGTTCTTGATCTGATGATTTATTTCCACTATAACTCTCTCTCTCTCTCCCTCTCTCTCTCCTTTTTAAACCTGAAGCATGTTTATATGAACAAATTACATTACATGTTTTGATAGTGGTACGAATAGATTGTTGCATGCATGAATATAAACAGAGATTTAGCACTGTATTAAAGATAGCTCTTGTCCTCTGATGGTCCATCCTTGTTTCAGGAGAAGGCCGAGTACAAACTTCCGTCAGGAGTCTCACCTGATATATGGAGGGATTGTTGGATAATTCGTGCCCCTGGTGCAGATGGTTGCTCGGGAAAATATGTTGTGGCTGCATCTGCTGGGAATGCTATCGGTCCAGGCTTTTGCTGTTGGGATTTCTACTCCAAAGATGTGCAAGCTTTCCAACTTGAGGTTGGAGCAACCACTTCAAGAACAATACTTGGTCCCTTACCGAATAATATTGTGCACAGAAGAAATTCTATTCTTGATAATCTGGTCCCGGAAAATCAACAATGGTGGTATAAACCCTGTGGACCTCTTCTCATCTCAACTGCCAGCTGTCAGAGAAGTGTGAGAATTTTTGATATCCGTGATGGGGAGCAAATTATGAAATGGGAGGTGCAGAAGCCTGTGTCAACAATGGATTATTCAAGCCCATTACAGTGGAGAAGCAGGGGAAAGGTAGTTCTAGCTGAAGCAGAAGCGATCTCCGTATGGGATGTGAATTCTCTAAGTCCTCAAGCACTATTATCTGTGTCTTCATCTGGTCGGAAAATTTCTGCTCTTCATGTGAACAATACTGATGCTGAATCAGGTGGTGGGGTTCGTCAAAGGTGAGTGCTAATTTTTTCTTTTTTTCTTCACTGTTTGTCCCTTGTTATTATTCTGATGCAGGACACAATAGTCACAAAAATCACACAACAAAATTATGGCAAAGAGAGGAGACATAAGCTTAGAGAGGAAAGATAAAGAACAGAAAGAAGAATCTATGGGGGAGAAAGAGAGAAGCCAGGGGAAGAGAAAGAGAGATGAGAGAGAGAGGATTGGGGAGAGAAAGAGACAAGAATCAATTCTTCAGTCTTTTTTTGTTTCATCAAGTCTGCCTCCATTGGTGTACAAATCACACTTAAATAGACTCATGTCTAAATTCTAACCCTAATTTAGGGCAAATATCATTTATTGAATTACCAAAAATACTCTAGGGCCACACCCATTTATTGAATTACCAAAAACAACATCATTGATTCTTGAAAATTAAATGAAACATAAAAATAAATACTAATAACCCAATTAACTAATAGGACCTAAATAAAATTAATTAAGGTAAAATTCGTGTCTCGACCTTTGCATCATATTCTCTTTTACATTTTCTATTATGCATTTTTTTTCATGCTTGGCACATGTAGCTTGGTCAATTCATTCTAGACTATTTGTTTGTTTGATTTTTTCTTTTGTCAGATCAATTTGTTCTTATAAAGATATATTTTCTGAATCTAATAATCTGCTTCTGATTATGATTGCTTCTCTTGGCAAAATGATGTATAATATATGCGTTTGGAAATACTAGCAACATTTGAATTTAAGAATGCGTTTTGGTAAATGCAGAGCAAGTTCGTCAGAAGCAGAAGGAAATGATGGTGTTTTCTGCACCCCGGATTCCATTAATATTATGGACTTCCGCCACCCATCTGGTGTAGGTCTTAAGATACCAAAACATGGTGTCAGTGTGCAGTCAGTTTCCTCTCGTGGAGATTCTGTGTTTCTTGGCTGCTCTAATGTAAGGTCCGGAGGGAGAAAGCAACCTTCTTCACAGGTGCAACAGTTCTCGTTGCGCAAAGGAAGGCTATTTAGCACTTACTCATTGCCAGAATACAATGCACACTTCCATCATTCAGCAATAACACAAGTATGGGGAAATTCAAACCTTGTAATGGGTGTTTGTGGACTGGGGCTATTTGTATTTGATGCCTTGAGGGACGATCCATTGCAGTCTTTCACCGTTGATTCTGGAAGCACTCAAAATGTTAGAGATACCATTGGTCCAGATGACATGTATTCTCCTTCCTTTGATTACTTGTCCTCTCGTGCTCTCGTTATATCAAGAGATCGCCCAGCTATGTGGAGGCACTTATCATAGGTATGATGCATGCCTGAAACCTGTTTGTTTTGATTTGTCTGGGAAAGAGGACTATCAGCAGAAGAATGTACTGTTTTTTGCGTTCTGTTATCTGTCATGCTTTGTAAGATGTTCGAAATACATGTGTTATATTTATATTTATTGAAGTTTAACTTATTGTATAAAAATTGGAAAAGGCATCTTGATGAATTTCTTGTATATTATGCTTTGGCATGATTGGGAATTCTAAGGAGAGGTTCAACTTCAGTAATACCAAGAACCAGATGAAAAGGAAAGAGAAGAGCACAGCTTAATGACATGAATTATATATTCAAGCTATTTTTCACTTTATCCGAGCCTTTGGATCACCGGTACCTTTTGTTTTATTACGCATAAGATAATTGCTTGTAGGAACTAGGAAGTATAAGGGCATGTTTTGTAATGTTTCTCAAAAATTGTTTTCGAAGACCCCTTTTTGAGAAAAATAGAAGTTTGAGCTACTGCACAATAAAGAGTTTATCAGTGTGCGTTGCAATTTCTTTATTTTCTCATGCTCTCTTTTATTGGTTATTGATAAAGAGTTGTATAAAAGAACATTTTTCTTTGCTTATGTGAGTGAAATTTGGATGTATTGAGATTTGGCTTTAGAGTTTGAAAGTTTTTCTTCACTATTATTTTGTACTTCATATTTGGTTAGTGGACCTTTTTGTAATTGTTTCCACTTGTAGACGTACCTCTCAAATCAAGGGAACCACATAAATTATCCTTTTGGGGCTTATCCTAATTAATTCCACAAGGAGTAGAACTCTCTGTAGTGATTGCATTGGTGTTGGTGTAAGACTTGGTTTTTAAGTCCTATTCTAACTAGCTCGGGTTCCTATGTCTATTTAAAAGAGTCTTGTGTATGAGAGTCCACTCTTCCGTCACAAATCAGAATTGAGGAAAAGACCAAAAGAAGTATTGAGAGCAAACTCTAACATCCAAAAATCATCCCAAAATCGTTCTTGAAGTTCCACGTATCAAAGGTACACGATTTCATCAAGAATATACATCTGCTTTTGTGTTTTGAAAAACTGGTGCTATGTTCATTATCTGCTATTTTTCTCAGCTATTTATGTGTTTGATTCACGTATATGTTCCATTTTTTTAACTTTTAACTATCACCGGAAAAGTTTACAATCAATCTCAAATAAATTGAATATAAAAAAACAAAAAATATGATAAAAAAAGCTTAAATGAGCAAATTGTAACAAGACCATGAAAACAAACCGAGAGATCATTCCGGACTTCCGGCCCCCTGCAGAGTGCAGAGGCAGGGGAGAATCGAAAATCTCTCTAGTTTCTCTCTACCTCTTCATAATTACACGACATACGGACGTGACACGTCGCAGTACAAGAGTTTGGTGCGCATGTGCTCCACCGGTCGGTGAAGCACAGACAGGTTCATGAATCATGAAGTTAAGAGACCTTGGATCGGATCCCGCCTGTACATAAAACTCCTTTCCATCTCCGATCAGGGGAAGGTCACGGGGGTCACCCCCATTTGAAACGTTAGCACTACAAAGTCAACCATATGAGGTTAGTTGATTAATTACCCAACCGATTAATCTGTTGGGAAATCTACTTCTATTGGTTGGCAGGTCTCTCATTATTAGTCCTTAAAAGGTTTCATTTCTAGTAAATGAGATTGTGGTTCTGTTTTGTTTTTAAATTCAGATTGTGGTCCTTATAATAGCACGTTGTAATGCTTAGGGCAACAAAAAAGACTCACATTTTGTTCTTTTCTTTTTCTTGTTTTAGTCTTATAAATTATTAGGAAAAAATCAATATGCTCATTTAAACTATCAATTAAATGTCAATGTATTTTTTTAAATGGTTGATTGAATTAATATCCTTCTAACCAGCGTGGAGGATCACCCTCAAATGATTAAAAAAGGTTCTTTCATATTTGGAAGTGACCGAACTACTCTATAGCCATTGAGTGATTCCACCAAGCATATGAGTGGCCTATTAAACTTCATTCAAGAGTAATGCTTATTGTACAACTTTATTGTGTAACTTTATTCAACCGGTCCAACCTAATAGTACTCTGTTTGTTTGAACTATTTTTCCACATTAGACTAGTCAGGTCGTACATCAAGCATTGCTCTTGATTTAATAGTTTGGAAGATGACATTAACGCGTAGTTTGAGGGTTTGGTGTCGTTTTTCCCTTGCAATTAATATAAGAAATAGAAGCGTCTATAATATCTTTTCGTCAATAGGTTTCGTTGCGAGTACAAACTCATCCCATATATACCTCCTCCTTTTTATTAGAGTTAGAGATACAACTGCGAAGGAGAGAGAGAGAGAGAGAGAGACAGAAAGATGAGAAAACAGAGCCATCCTCTGTTGAGGGGAAGTAGAAGATCAGGAGAGAGCAAATACAGTCATACGTTTACAAAATCTGAGATGCAATCACTGTCTACCCTTTGTGAGTCTATATTACCTCCTTTGCCATTGAATTCTTTGGAGGGAGAGGAAGATCAACCCAGCAAGGCTCTTCAGTTCTTCTGCAAAGCTTCTGGGTCTCAAACTCCAATTCCTGATCAGGTAAACAATCATGGTACGTTTGAGGATTTGAAAATTTTCAGCATCTAAAATGGTCAATTGTCAGGTTGCAGAGCTTTTGGTGAAGAGGGCCTTGAAGGAAGTTCTGTTGTTAGTGAGAGTGGTTTTATGGTTGCTGGCCACTCGGTTGGGTACCTTATTGCTTTGTGGGTCTCTTTGTTTTTGTGAGAAATGGCCCTTCATTCACAGCTTTTCTGGTATATCCATGGAGAAGAGGGAGAAAGTTTTGCAGAAGTGGTCTCGAAATAGATTTCTGTCACCTGTCAGAGGTGCATTTGTTTTCATCAAAGTCTTGTGCCTCTTCGTCTTCTTCTCTCAGGTAATGCATTTTTTTTTTTTTTAAAAAAAAACTCTTTAATTCTATGGATGGATGGATATATAGGTAATTGCTTAGTTGTCTATTTTTACTCTATTTTAATACCCTAGAGATTGGAAAACAAAAAAAGAAAAAAGAAAACGAATCGTTATATGATGAGGACTATATATGATTGAAATTATGTTGGAAATTTCCACTTTGACAAAGACAGAGAATAGTTCTATGATTATTTTAAGGAAAAGATCTCAATTAGTATTGTTGATAATAAGTAGGATAGGCAAATCTTAGGACTAGGATCTTTTAAAACTACTTTTAAGTAAGTTTAGATTCTTAAATTATGAAATTTAGGTTATTTTTTTACAAAATGCTTAAAAAATTCTATTTATTAAAGTTGTAGCATGTTAATTGAGACAAGTAAAAAGAATTTTACTTTGAAAAGGCTTTTTTTTTTTTTTTTAATTTTTTGGTTAAAAAAAAAACTTTTATGGAGACCGATGGCTTTTTGCTCAATTTTTTTTTTAATTTTTTATAATATAGTAAAAATATGATAAAAATATATTTAATTCTTAATTATATCATGTCACTTTTTTAATAATTAATATTTTTTAATCGTTTTAATGTATAAAAATGACTTAAATTATGTAATTTAAAAATTTACGTCTTCTGTAAAATTATAGAGAAACATAATCCCAAATTTTCCTCCAGTTTACTTCATGCAAAAGCAACGGAAATGATTTGAGTCCCTTATGAATTTTCGTCTTGTTTAATATATTCTAGCTCCAATTTTTAATTCCAAATGGAATATTTATCAAGAAAGTCAAATAACAATTGGGTCCATATATTGACAAAAGATTCGATTCGGTCCCACTGAAAGCAACACGTAGGAATCGACATCGGTTAATTGGACGAAAATAATTTATGGAACAAGGTAACAAAGATATGTCAAATTATATGTAACAAATTATTTTAAAGAATAAAAAACGAACAGAAAATCAACGTTAATTTCATCGCTGCTATCGAGGTTCGGAAGTTCATCGTATGATTTCATTTTGAATGAATCAAAATTTGGGGAATACTTCAAAAAAGGATAAAAAATTAATAAAAAATGATTAAAATCTCTAAAACTGTTGTTGATCTTGGCCAGCTTAAGCTGTTTTTCAGAAAGGGTCAGAAATTTTTATTTTTTATTTGTTATTTTAATTAGATTTATTAATTACGATCCAAAGCAGTATATTCCTCGATCTTGAAAAAAGGATGTAGCAGAAATGTTTGATCGGGAAGATGCCCATGACCTATAATTAAACTCCCATTCGACTTTAACTTTTCCATTAATTAAACTCCACCCACCCCTTGTAATTCCTCTGTATTACTCAGAAAAAAAAAAAAACAATAAAAAAAAAACTATCAGATTTAATATTTGCCTGTTTGAAAGGTGAATTAATAATTCTCTTAGGTTTGGACTGAATAAACAATAATTCAATTCAGACTATATAAAATTAAAAAAAAAAAAATTATTTTTTTAAATAATAAGATTTACAAAAACACAAAAATAATTTAGCTATTGTCCAGACCTAAAAATATTATTACTCTTGAAAGGTGTTTCTTGTGTCCTTAGAAAGGACGTGTAGAATTAATTATGTACTATGTATTTCACGGACAAAGACAAAATTATGTAATATGTACCATGTCCTTTGAAAAGCCTGTCAATTATTCAGTTAGCTTTTATTTCGCTGTCAGCAGTGTCTTAAATTTTTATTAATTGTTCCACCAACATAGAAATGATTAATGACCCAATATTTATAGGAATAATATAAAATCGAAGGAAAAAAAAAGTAAAGTTTCATCTACCACACGATAACAATAAAAGAATTAAAACAACTTTATTCTTAGATTAAGACTTGCTAGCAACCAACATGATAGTTTGATGACACATATTTCGTTATCAACTTGCTTGACATGCTCTAGTTGCAACCACATATTTTGTTGTACTAGTATAGAGTGCAACGTACACTAGTTTATTTTTTGAACACCACGAAAATATCATTCATCTTCATGTCTTCTTTGATCACTTACTACGAGATCATTTTTTTTTTATTTCAAATAAGAAATTATTTATGAAATTATAATTTGGAATTTATTTTATTTTTAATTTTTTAATGGAAAAAATAAATAAAGTAAAATCCTAATTGAGAAACTTAGCTTGTAAATAAGGAGTTCGTGTGTTTAATCTATTATGCATTATTGAGCATAAGTTAGAAGACACATTTCTATTAAATTTTTCTTCATGTTGCTATTACTAAGATTTTCAATTTCGCTTGAGCAAATATGGATTGAAGTAATTTTAAAACTTTTTCGGTTGCGTATTGTAGTATATTATTATTTTATGTGCTAACACCTATGAGATCACATTTATTAGTGAATAAAATCAGCCAACAAATAAAATAAATCATTTTGTTTTGTTTTATCTCAATATATGATGCTATATCATTAAAAAATTTTAAATGACGTAGTAATATATTCACCACGTAGCATTATATACACCGTGAGCTAAAACAAAATAAAATCTTAATTATGAAATAATTATTTTCTATTTTACTTGAAATTTAGAGGACCCTATTCAAATGTTAGTACTCTTCACGTAGCACATCATAATCTTTAAGAATAAGTATTGATTTAATATGATATCAGAATAAAGGTTCTGAGTTTTTCATCATTTCTACGTATTGGATCTCATTTATTAAGGGGGTGTTTATACCCATAGATGATGAGTATTTGAAAATATGATATAATGATTAAATTTAAGGTTGAATACTTTTTTAATACTTGAGTTTTAACCTTTTTTATTTTTTATTTTTATTTTGAGACGTAGTATAACTTTGGGTTATAGGTAAAGACATAAATTATGGTAACTGTCGTTAATTTTTTGAAAAAATTTTAACGGCAATCCATGTGTTTGCACCAAAACCTGCCACGTGTCACTAAAGGGTTTTTTTTTTTCAAAAAATGAAAAATCAAGAAAAATAAAAAATAAAAACATAAAATTTTTTAAAAAAAAGGGCTGCCAAGCCACCTCTTGTAACCATTGGGCGGGTGGATTGCCACCCCCATGGCCGGTATGGGGTGGCCGAACCACCCCGAACGCCTTGGGGGTGGCGGGCCTAGAGGTGGTTTCGGCACCCCTTACGGCCGGTCTAGGGGTGGCGAATCACCCCCCTAATGGTCCTGAGGGTTAGTTTAGGCTACTCTTAGCGGCTGGTATATGAGTGGTTTTCATTTTGGCGCCTATGGGGTTAGCCGATCCATTCTCAAGGATCATAGGGGTGGTTCGAACACCCACATACAGCCTAGAGGGTGGCCGAAACCACCCTCAGCCCAAACGGGTTGTGGCTGAGCCACCCCTAAGCCTTTTGGGATGGTTTTGGTCATCCCATTTTGGCCCATGAGAGTGGTCGAAGCCACCTTTATAGATTATGGAGGTGATTCAGCCATCCTTAGATCTGCCGTAAAGGGCTGGCGTAAACACTCCCCAGGCCAAGATATGGGGTCGATGTCACCCCCAAGGCCCTTGGGGGTGGTTTCGGCCACTCCCATTTTGGCCCAAGGGGATTGGCCATGGGGGGTGCTTAAGCCACCCCTTGCAGCCCCCCTTTTTTTTAAAATTTTAATTTTATGTTTTGATTTTTTAATATTTTTTATTTTTAAATTTTAATTTTTTGAATTTTTTTTTTAAAAAAATTTAGTGACACATGGCAAGTTTTGGTGCAAACACGTAGATTGTCATTAAATTTTTTTTCAAAAAATTAACGGTAGGTATCGTTTGTATCTTTACCTATAACTCATGTTATTCTACGTTTCAAAATGAAATCAAAATTTAAAAAAAAAAAAAAGAATAATAAAAAAAACATTAAAACTCATGTACTAAAAAAGTATTTACGTATTAAGTTCAACCGTTTCTTAAGCACATAAAAGAGTTTATTTTTAGTATCTACTTTCATCATTCCCTTATGCTGTACTTTCATTCTACAGGTCGATGAAAATGGTGAAAACCCAGCATGGGAAGCCATTGGATATCACGTGGACAATGCTGAGGACCCATATGAAGTCCCCGAAAAGAGGCCTCTTGGGAAGGGAATGGTAGAAACTATGAACGAAACTGACTTAACCCTTGTGGATGCCCTTGCCCAGAAAGGCATCAAAGCTACACTAGACACCGCCAGCGACAACCTCATCAAAATCGAATGTGATGTTGTAATTGTCGGCTCTGGGTGTGGAGGAGGTGTTGCAGCTGCTGTGCTTGCATCTTCAGGCCAGAAGGTCATTGTTCTCGAGAAAGGGAACTATTTCACTGCTACTGATTATTCTTCTTTAGAAGGCACTGCCTGGGACCAACTGTATGAAGCAGGAGGATTCCTTCCGTCTGCTGATGGGGGAACGATTATTATGGCAGGTTCGACCGTAGGTGGTGGCTCTGCCGTTAACTGGTCGGCATCTATCAAAATTCCCGATGAAGTGCTTCGGGAATGGGCTGAGGACTGCAAGATCCCTCTGTTTGGGAGCCCTGAATATCGTTCTGCAATGGACACCGTATGTTTGAGAATTGGCGTAACAGAGAATTGTGCAGAGGAGGGTTTCCAAAACCAAGTATTGCGTAAAGGGTGTGAAAATTTGGGTCTTAAAGTTGATTATGTGCCACGAAATTCCTCGGAGAATCATTATTGTGGATCTTGTGGTTATGGTTGTGCAAAAGGGGACAAAAAAGGGACTGATTCTACTTGGCTTGTGGATGCAGTGGATCATGGTGCAGTGATCTTAACAGGATGTAAAGCTGAGAGATTCATTCTCGAAGAGAACAAGAGTGGAAGCAAACGAGCAAAGAAATGCCTGGGAGTTGTAGCAAAGACTATGACCAAAAACATCACAAAGATACTGCAGATTGAGGCCAAAGTAACCATCTCGGCATGTGGGGCTCTTTTAACACCCCCTCTAATGTTATCCAGTGGATTGAAGAACCGCAACATTGGCCGCAACCTTCATCTCCACCCTGTTGTTATGGCCTGGGGATACTTTCCAGAATCAAAAACAGAGCTCAAGGGTAAAACCTACGAGGGTGGAATAATCACATCGGTCCACAAGGTGGCAGGGGAAGACTCAAATATTGTAAGAGCCATTATAGAAACTCCAGCATTAGGGCCGGCATCATTTTCTGTTTTATGCCCTTGGGAATCTGGACTAGACGTAAAGAAAAGGATGGTGAAGTATTCAAGAACTGCTCATTTGATTACCATAATCAGGGACTCTAGCTCTGGAGATGTTAGGGTGGAGGGAAGGATAAACTACAGATTAGATGCATCAGACAGCGGAAACCTGAGGGCTGGGTTAAAGCAGGCGTTAAGAATTTTGGTGGCAGCGGGGGCTGCTGAGGTGGGCACCCATCGGAGCGATGGTCAGAGACTCAAATGTAAAGGAATTAGCGAAAAGGAAGTGGAGGTGTTTCTGGACACACTGTCTGCTGTGGAAGGGCCATTGTCACTTGCAGAGAATTGGACACCACTTACCTCTGCCCATCAGATGGGTAGCTGTAGAATGGGGATTGATGACAAAGAAGGCGCGGTTGATGTGAATGGGGAAAGTTGGGAAGCTAAAGGCCTATTCGTTTGTGATGCTAGTGTTCTACCGAGTGCTGTGGGTGTCAATCCCATGATCACCATCCAGTCAACTGCTTACTGCCTTTCCAAGAAAATAGCTGAGTCCATACAAAAAGTACCCTTCTAAATGGGGCTGTAAATGGAAAATTCGTTCAACAATCTGCTCATATAAACTCGACTTGAATTCGGTTAGATTATTAAACGAGCTATACTCGACTACTCGTATAGACTTGACTCGATTTGTATAACTTCATTTTTATTATTATTATTTTTTTTTATAATATTATTCATCTTAAGTAAAGAAGAATTCTCTTCTTAATATAGTCGATATAGTTTAAATTATTGTTATTGTGAATCTTGATATAAATATATGTGTTTGTGTACACGTGATGTATAATCAATTTTCAGACAACGAATCATATTTCTCTTCCATTTGGTGGCCTAATTACTCGCTTGGCTCTTGACAAGCAAGTTCCTATCTCATCAACTGAGCCTTCTGAAAAGCTGAAGTTCGCTTTTGCTAGGAAGACCCTTTAGCGGAGTCGAGCTCATATCTCTTGTCAACCGTTTCGGCGTGTTGATCCGGTACGTTGCTGAAGATATTGATCGTGTGGTTCATGAGACGGCAGATGAGGTCACGACAAAGGGAGCAGTTGACCAAGCAGGACCCTCGATCTACATCTAGAGTGCTTCATCATTAGGATCAGATGGCAAGCTGGTATGACTATTGTCCGATTTGATGAGTGCTTGGAGCATGTTAAGAATGATGTTCGGGCTCTTAGAGAGCAGAGGGGCTGACTTTGTTTTCTTTCTTATGTTTTTTTTGTTGTACTTTCCCTTTATCATTTTGTGAAAAAAGAGAGTAGTTTTGGGATTTCAAATTAATTTGGTTGACATACATGTATGTATTTATCATTGATCGACATTATGATGACAATTATGTACTATATATTGACTTTTCGATTTGAATTTTGATTTTTTTATGGCTGGATATTTATGTTCTTTTAATGTTTTAATTTCAAGATCAATATTTGTCTATTCATTTTTTATCGCATGTTCTCTATACGTTTAATTTGTGTGTGCATCTTTCAAGAAGAGAGATTATTAATCAATGAATTCAACTAGTATTAGTTTAGTGGTTTAATAGGATTAGTTTGTAATTTTTCTTTAACTTGTAATTTGTGTTGAGTTTTTTCACAGAATTGCCTAAGAGGAGTTTGTTAGGTTTTATGTTGTTGGTAATTTTAGTGTAAAAAATTGTTAAGTTATAAGTCTAGGTTTAGGGTTAAAGTTGGACTTAAAATGAGGTTCAAAATTGAAAAAAAGAATGGCTTTCTCGCAACATCAATCGTTTAACATTCGAACGAGATAATTTTCAAAGTTCAACGTGCAAGTCAGAATGTCTCAATCATAAGCATGCTCAAATGAGAGCATAAAAATCATTTAAGATCAAGTTTCAGAATGCTTCGATCGTAGTCACAATCGCAAGATCATTTGATCAGAGTACTTAAGACTTTAAAAATTCAAGTTCCAAAAAGGATAAATTGCAAGTGCGATCATACCTCATTTGAATCCAACTGAATCACATTGTTTCATAGTAAGCCCAGGTTGCTAGTTTGAACACGATGATCATAAGTCCAAAACAGAAACTCTTGATCGTAACTTTGTTCAAACTTCGTTGAACACCACTATGCGATCTTTGTGAAACTCTAGTTTTCATTCGAGCGAGACTTACTTATGTTCAAACACGACAATTTTAGCTTGTTTTATTTGTTAACCGACTTGATTTTTAAACATTAATTTTCTCCCCACCTATATAAGCCTCATAAGCCATGATATTCATTTGACTCTAAAGGCCATTGTTTCTTGTTCTTGAAGAGAGACTTATTATTCTAATGCTTCCATTGATATTCAATTTTCTCCTTGATTTTCATTAAACTACACAAAACAATCTTCAACCATCGGAGTTTTAGGTCCTAGAGGAAACTTAATAGAAGAAAGGTCAGTTTTTGAGTTATTGCAATAGAAGACAAATGGGTCGTTTTTTACTAGTTTACTTAATTTTGGCGATTGTGACTGTGGATTGGAAATTTTAATTGGTTGTGATTGTCTGCAAATACCAATTCACTCCCCTCTAAGTGTTGTTTGGGGTCGTTGAGCGTTTTTCATTGTGAAAGAGAACTATTGGGCTCTCAAGAGGTGTTCCATGTCTCTTTTCTTTGCAAATCTGTTTCTATATACAATGTGCTAGGAACGATAATGCTAAATTAGTAGGAAGCTCCTGCTGTTTCAAAAGTTCAAAACTCAAAAAAGAGTTTCCATTGATTGCTTTCTAGTTGGGCTTTTCTTGTGAGACCCATATTGCTTTTTTGGGCAAGTTTGATTGCCTGTAGTTACCACTACGTACATCAGACGACAAGACCAAAATTTCAAGAAGCCAACTTTATTAGATACACTATAAGAAAAGGAATCTTTCAGAAATGTAAAGCAGTTGATATATATATATTAATTATGTCCTGCTCAGAAATCAGAATGCCTATTTCTTGTACAAGAAACAATATTATTAATTGTCTTAACACGCTTTCTTCATTACAATTGGCGCCTTAGAATTGACATTTGCGCCGGATAAATGTAGTGAACGACGAGCCGTTTTGTTATTTAAAATGATCAGCTTGTCATGGTCGACGACGTGATCTGTACATGCATGCAAGAATTCAGCCATCAGAATCCACGTCGCGGAATGGTAATGGAACTTCCTTCACTGCCCTGTAGTGCCCCGCGTTGTTTAGATGCTCATTCTCCAACCTATTATTTGATGACAATATTAAATATTTACCAATATCAGAAAATTTAATTCATTTTCATTTTCCATATACGTAAGAATAATTTTACGTGTGAGACAGGAATTAATTTAAGTACCTATAAAAGTTCCAATGTCCACGACGAATAACTTCCAATGAAGCCAATAAAAAATCTACCAACCGTTTCTGAGCAGAATGTTTTGGAGACTTTGACGGAAACGCTACTACTGTCTCCACCCATGCAACTCTTAGAACAATATTAAGGGCCTGCAATGAATTCAATTTCTTATCTTTAATTTGTCTAAATGACGTACGTAGTTTAGAAAAGGCCACCAAATTATTCTTATAAGAGAGAGAGAGAGAGAGAGAGAGAGAGAAAATAAACTTACTATGGAGATGTAGTAGATGCCTTTTTTCTTGAGAATTAAATCATCTCTTAGCCAAAGGTTTTTGGATTTGGGGTTGAGAAGCCCCCAGTCCTTAACAAAATCCCAGTACAACTGATAAACGGTAGCCACGACAGAAGTCACCACGACTATAGCAAGCCATAGGTGGTTCGGCTTGTCCAGCTTCTCGTATGTCAACCTGGCACCGGCTGCCACCATGGCTGAAACATACTTCCCCATGTTAGCCAAATGATCCACGCTACATTCATCATACCATCGTCTTGCACACTTGTACGTACGTAGTTGCATTCGAAAGCAAGGTGTTAGTTGGAAATTAATTAAAGATACACATTGATGTTATATATATATATATATTGGTAAAATTAATGGGATCATTTATAATAAGGACATTTCAAATATTTATTCCAAGCTAATGTAAAGGAATATATAAATGTTCACATGTTGATTTTGTTAAATCACCATTTGTTTCAAAAAATTAAGCTTAAGTTAATAGGAAGTGATAAAAACACGTGGAATATTTAATTGAAATCGGGTGAATTGACAAAGACAATGTTCAAACGTTCAGGATCTTATGCTCTGATACCATGCTAAATTACTACTTATCCTAAAAGCTGAAACTGATTAAACATTTAATTCGAACTCAAGACCTTTGTTTAAACCCTGTCTACATCATTCATCTCTCATTTCAATTAAATATTCAACGTGTTAATTAAGCTTTACTTATTAAGAGAGGCTTTGAGCTTACACGTAAAGGGGGCGTTAGAAAATAAAATAAATAATTAAATTTTCTCTTTCTTATTAACTTAAATTTTTGAAATGAACAGTGATTTAATAGATTTAAATGCATGTGAATTAAACCACAAATACAAAAGATGGATGAAAGCAATTGGTTATTATACAAGGGAGGGATGATGGCAAGGGGTTGTAGAGTGGTACCTGCATTGCACGCCAATAGTATGGCATAAAAGAAATGACGTAAGCTAGCTCCCCGAATAGCCTTCCGGTTTTGGTGCTGCAGGCTTCGTAACGGTGTGTTCTGAAACTTCCCGCCAGAAAGTAGCAGGCTGCGGATTCCAACTGCCTCAGTAATGGAATCTGTAAATTAAGAGTAATTAAGGATATATGTATTAATAGAGATTAATGCGTCATTGTAGATCGATAGAGAGAAGAGAATAATGAATCTTAGACAAATTATTTATTTCTGCTATCGCATTAATTGTTTGGTTACCGAGAAAGTTGAAAGAAAATAAATTTGAATTCGTTGATGTTTTGGATTTCATACTACTGATCATCTTGTCATTGAGACATAGCATTGAGGCTTAAGAGTGCATGGTTACCTGGCTAGTAAGTTGGTCGGCCATGAAAAAGTCTACCAACACAACCTGCATATATACATGATACAAAATGCCACAATTTACTAATTTAATTTCATAATATTAATTGTTGAAGGAAATGAGAAAGTAATTAAATAAATAAATAAATAAATGTACCTTATAAAATGGAGAGCAGACTATATTACGAATTATACGGAGGAAACAGTAGCGTGTCGGGCGGTAGAAAATGTCAAATGGGCATATGAGCAGAGCCAAGAAAAACTGAAAATTAAAGTTATTTACGATCGATCAGCACATGCATTGTAGCAAGGAAATTAATTAATTAAGCAGGCTTAATTTATCTGGATCAAGACAGAGCGTAAGATAAGAGGATGTTTGGTTTATGAAAGCTTAATTAAATTAATTAATGAGATCGATTTTGCATGTTGTTTAACGGCGGCGAGCACTAACCAAAACAAGAATTCCAGGAATCGTATCAACTTGGTGAGATGGGAAGCCGGCAGAGGCGCGTAAGAGGAGGTGGATGACCATGGCGCCGACGACAATGGTCATGACGGTGGTGCAAATGAGGAAGGCATCTCTGTAGTTGAGGGCTGTATTGGGTGAGAATTCAAAGATGAAGTTGTAGTTTATCCTTTTCTTCTTCCACATGAACAAATTGCACCCATACACGAACAAATGCAAACTCAGCAACGCAATTATGCTGCAAATTAAACGTCACACCTTTACATTAATTAACGTATCAATAATATATAAATATATAAAAAAAAACACTAAAACAAGCTCAAAACACTAAAAATATGCTCAAATTATTAAATGTTCAAATCAAATAAGGAAACAAATGACAAACAAATTAATTTATAATGATAAAAAAACATGCCCATGGTGCGGGTACAGGCTAGCTAGTAGCTAGTTGATATAATGTGTGTGAAAATATAAATTAAAGTGCTGAGGACAATGAGAGGAAAAATAACCTGAAAACTGGGTATACTGGTTCCATATAATCCTGTTTTGTATCAGAGGAGAATATACCCGACAAGTGCGCTAAGAATGCATATATAATAAATAGGGATACAAAACAACCAGTAAATAATCCTGCAACAAACAATAACAAAACAATTTATAAGCAACTTTAATCAGAAGTGGGATCTTATTAAAAAAAAAAAAAAATCAGAAGTGGGATGTAACAAATTCTTTTGAAAATGAGCCACATTGCGCGCGTACTAATCCCACTAGGAAATTTGTGGCCAGCATTAGCAAGGCTCAAATATTAATTAAGAATTAATAGGTGGGTTAGTGAAAGATTACCAACAAAGAAGGTGAGCATGTGAGATGTTTTCGGCTGTTGGGGGCGCAAGAATTTCATCGCCTTTTTCCTGTCATTGTTGGCGAAGTGCTTTGTGAATATGGACTCCACATCGTCCATCAGTCTAACAACCTTTTCAAACCAAATATGATAATACGCATAATCCCTATTAGAAAACAGCACCACCGTACCCAATCTCCAAGGACCACTTACACAAGGAAATTAAAGGAATACAAAAAAAAATAATAAAAAAATTAA
This sequence comes from Betula pendula, assembly GCA_900184695.1. Taxonomy (NCBI): domain Eukaryota; kingdom Viridiplantae; phylum Streptophyta; class Magnoliopsida; order Fagales; family Betulaceae; genus Betula; species Betula pendula. The sequence goes on from FXXK01000352.1 coordinate 104,816, forward strand.
AAAGTAAATAGTGAAATATAATTAATTTCAATGCAAACGTTTAATTTGGGCCTCATTCTTGTTAGGTAAAGAGACATTAATTAATTAAGGTAGTGCATGAGGAATCAAAGAAAATCATGGGGGCCAAGCAAAAAGTGGTGTTTATGACTAAATGACAAATCCTTTTTAGGTTGAGTGAGTGTGACGCTAAGAAATAATTAATAGAAGTAAAAAAAAAATCGAATTAGTGATTTCAACTCTATGAAATATTAATAAGATTTTACCTTGTCAGAGCTAATAAAAGGCGTTTCTTTTACCGCTTTTATATAATTTGCCGAAGCTTGCTGGTTGGATACCTGTTCACATGAGACATTACTATTTTAAATTAATAATATATAGAAATTGATATATATATTCATGCTATATATAATTAGGTTTATAATTATAACAGGAAAAAGAAAAAGAAAAAGGCAAACGTGGTATGAGTCAGGGATGGTTAGGAAGATTAGGTTTATTGAATCATGGTGTATAGGAAGAAATAGTTAGGAGTAGTCTCACAATCTTCATGTGAGGTTCTTTTAGACATCATTGTCTCCGAAACCAGTTAGCCAAGGCATCTTTAAATATCTCTGCAATTCCTTTTGTTTCTTGTCCCTCTTCTATCAGTTCTATCGATCTATGTGTGTCGTGTCATGTATGTAACATATATGATCAGGTGAGATATTTTCATTTGGTAAATTGAGGTGAAGATATTATCACCATATATATATATACCTTATCAAATTTCTTCAGTATCTTTGAGAATGCCACCATGTTTAGTGACCTGCCAAAAATACTTAATTCGATTAGAACGTCATGCATAATATGAAGAAAATGTCTTTATAACATCAAATAAAAAAAAAAAAAAAAAAAAACCCCACAATTCGCAACCAAATTCAATATTAGGTAGAGTCACTTGAGTTGCTTTCATCGAAAAGGTGATGGAGCTAATTAATTACTAGAGACTTGAGAGTGACAAATTAATTACTATGATCCTAAAAATCAGGAGCTTTAATTCATTGCCACAAAACGATTTCAAAAGATCCATTAATTACTGAAGCAAAACTAAACAGTATTCTTTTACAAGGTTTTTTTTTTTTAAAAAAAAATTAAAAATTAAATTTTTTTAATTCTTTAGAAACCCAATTCACAATTCTCTGCTTCACATAAGATTCACATGTGGCCATGGAGATTTCTACGCCTCACTTACTTTTAGTAAAGGCAAGCGCATTTCCATCACCAACCTCATTTATTATAGGCAGCCTTACGTGGCCTTCTGAAGTGCCATGCAGCTCATGTTTAAGGGAAAAATGATGAAATGAAGGGGAACGATCAGGTAAAATAAGAGGGTAAAATTATTAAAAAATAAAAAGGTTGAATTATAATTTTGCTCTCTTATTCAGCCTAATTAATATGAAATGAAAAGAATCTAGGTCCATGTTTAAGTATCACAAATTCATTGTTAGTTCCACCAAAGCTAACCGAGTCATCAAATCAAATCAATCTTTCTCTATTTTTAACATTTTGCTACTTAAAATGTTAAAAAAATATTAATCAAATCATAAATAAATTTACAATTTTTTTTTTTATCTTTTTAAAATTTTGAGATAAATAATAATTATTATTTTCACCCATTAATTATCTTCATAAATTCACTCCAGTTCAATTAACTATTCTACATATTAAACCTGTAAATGATGATTTAACAAAAAAAGAAAAAAAAGAAAAGAAATGAACCTGTAAGTTTTGAGTAGACCAAGGCCTTTGTAGAGCTCCACAAAAGCGCTTCGAATGGTCTTCTCAGCGCATTGAACCTTCTTTCGACTAACGAAATGGCCTTCTTTTCTGGGATTATTAAGTAAATCTTCCCACAGTATTGATGTGAGGCCGGCGGTTGACCTTGTTGGTGTGTTTGCCGGAATGTCAATCTTCAAGGCCATCTTAGGCTTCCCTAGCTTTGTTTTCATCCTTGTTTCCGAGTTTACGAAACTCAAACCATTTATTCTTTTTAATGCCGCTATTGCTTCATCTGTCTCCGAGCTCTCTGTACTAGCAGCTGGGCTATGATCAACTGATGATTCATTCGACCCTTCTGCATATTTAATTATAATTAATTCCTCATCATATTTATAATTAATAAAAGACTTAAATCTCATATATGAGCAACATTTATTGGTCCACTTTGTTCAATTATTATAGGTACCCTTGTACTACACGTACGCGTTGGCTACCTACTTAAAATGGGTCTCAAAGTACGTAATTGACATGTGTTTCCGGTGATTTTACCGTTTGGTATATATATATATAGTATGCCCTCTAAATCACGTTTCTTAGGACCCCAAAATCCTCACCGGTCCAAATTAAACACATAATAATTATTTATTACAGAAATTAAGGCATGTTTTGACAACGTGTCAGCATGACATTAATTGTTCCATGTCTATAGTCCAGTAAGTTGGACCTTAATGATTACAGAGAAATTCTATAGACTAAATTACATGCAATATTAGAGAAATGATTAATTTGAGAAAGGAATTTCCATGTTTAATTTCTTGCCAGAACCAACCATTAATTTCCAGCCATATTAATTGGTTCATAAGAATTTTCCGTATATTTCTAAAGAAAACTACCATTATGCCCCCTCAACCATTTGGCTGTTATATTTACTTAATTAATGTTGTGACGAGTAAAAAAAAAAGAGTACTCACCCGAGTAATTAGAACTCCGGGCCGGAGATAACCAAGAAGGAGGAGAATTTAGGGAGTTGGGACTCGACGGAGAGTTTTTCCTGCGACGGTCGTTGAGAAGTTGCTTGAACCCAAGCAAAATCTCAAGCTGCTTGTTAAGATCTTCCCCTCTCTCGATTAAGTCGCTCTCGGTTTTCTTGTAAAATTGGTTCACCTTATTAAGCTCTTCATCCAATTTCTCAAAAAACATTATCACCTAAACATCACTCAAATACCCATAACCATAAATTAATAAAATTAGCAAAAAAAAGCAAAAAAAAAAAAAAAAAAAATTAAAATGATGGGTGTGAGCAAATATATATGGGTTCACACCATTACCTCATTTTCCTCAGAAAACAACTGAGAAAGCTCAGTTTCATACACCTCTACTTCACCTTCCTCCATGCTTTTACTCCTGACCTGCAACAGAAAATGGATATATATTGGAGAAGCGTCATGCTTTCTGTTACGAACTCACGATCTTTTCGTGATATGATGAGCATGTGCATGCCTTCAACCGTTTCTTTTTTTTTTTTTTTGGCTTTCGTGAGAGAATCAGAAAAACACTCCAAAAGGAAAAGCACAAGACCCCAAAAAAAAAACTCTCATAGCATTCTGAATTTACGTCCATTTTTTGATCTTTTTCTTCTTCTAGTAATATCTATTTCTCAGACGCTTGCATTGCATTCAAAACAATTATATAATTAAGTGAATAACAGGTAGTAGGCCATGTACGGGTATTATCGGCCGGAGAATCAGTTCAGCTTTCAGGTGTACCGGAAAATGACGTCACTTACTTTTTTCTTGAAATAGTACACACTGGCACAAAAAGACAAAAACCCGAAACACACCGACTTCTCGGGCACGACGAGAAAACCAAAAACCAAAAAAGCTTTCGCGAATGAAGATAAATCCGGTTAAGAAACCCCCGGAAAAAACTGAAAAAAGTCATCTTCTTTTAAGAGCAAATTAAAGGGTGTTTTAATTAATTAAACACAAACACACATGCATACACATGGGATTAATTTACATGCTTGCATAAGATGTACCTGAATTATATCGGTTTTGTTAGCGGGATCGTGGAACTTGTGATAGATTTTATTGGCGACGTTGCGAATGGGATCGAAAATGGAGAGACCGAATTCGCCATCGACGTCTTGGGCTTGTTTCGGCAATTTAGAAAGCTTGATTCTCTTTATTTGTTTCTTCAAGCTCCGATAGTTCACGAACTTCTCCCTCCACTGGGGAATGATTTGAGCTTCAAGCTCCTTTGAGAACTTCACCATTTTCTTCTGCTGAAGTGAATGGAGGGGGAAGAGTGAGGCATAAAAGTTGAGCTTAAGAGGTAAGAGAGTGATTAGAAAGCTTTACATTTATAGAAGAGAGAGAGAGTGGGAAGAGCCGTGTAGAGAAAATCAAATGCAGACGGATTTTGCTATTCAGATATGGAAAGTTTCAATTTCTTTACGGAATTGTTTTTTTTTTTTTTTTTTTTTTTTTTTAATAAAAAAAAAAAAAGAAAAAGAAAAGAAAAGAAAAATTAAAGAGTAATGGGATTTTAGTTTTTGTGGAGCCTTTGTGTCTAAGTTTGGGTTTGTTTCACACTAGCATGTAAAATATGATGAAAGTTATTGTACGGCAGATCAGCATATATGAGATATGGTAATGTTAAAAAAATAAAAATAAAATTGCGTATAGAAATATAATTGCTTTCATGAAAGTCATTTTTGCTATTATGCCAACTTGGCGGCCACTAAACTACTCATGCGCGTAGCATGCAAGTTCCCTGTCGACTTACCATTAACAAAAATTTCACTTTTTTTGAAAAAAGCAAATAGCTAGCTATCGAAAAGACATGAGAATTTTATCTTACCATATTTGAATTACATGGTGCTAATTAACAAGAGAAAAATCTAAAATTGGTAGATGTGCTTTGAAATTTTGACAAATAATTTTTTAGTGTTTAAAAAGTTAAGAAACACTTCAGTAAGAAAAAAAAAGTTCTTGTATTAAAAAAGTTGACCAAATTTATTGATGTATCATATTAATGCTAATTATATTGTGACAAGTATTATAAACAGTAAAAATATTAAATATTAAAAAACTAAATATAAAATATATATTAAAAAAAAAGGAAAATATACATGTGGCTCAAGACACCCTATTTGGTCAGAAGGGATGATTTGACCACTTTTTTTTAAAGCATTTTTAGAGTGATTCGGCTACCTGTCATTTGTCGGTGACTGAATCACTTCATGGCCACCTCCCATCAGAACAAAGTGGGTGCTCCCTCCATTTTTTTTTAAAATAAATTTATATTAATTTTTTCTTGTAAGTGACATATGTCACAATGTGATTAGTGATGATTAGACAGATTCTGTCAACTTCTTTAACAGCCAAGACCTATTTGTTTTTGTTTTTTTTAATAACTTTTTAAATCTCAATGGACTATTTGTCAAAAGTACAAATCACGTATACCAATTTTATATTTATCGGAATTATTAATGCAAACACCATGTATTGTTTATAAAATTAATTAGTTCTGTGTTAGAACACTAGTAGTAGATGCCCTATAATTTGTTCCCTTCCCTAAATATAAGAAAAATTTGAACAACAAACTACAAAAAGCCACCTACAGCAAATGTCCTATAGACCAAGTTCTCTTCCCTAAATTATTGGGTAGCACTGTAGCTATCTAATGAATTATTATAATCTTTTTTTTTTTAAAAACACACTCTCTCTCTCCTTTACGCATCCCCCTTTCTCTTTTTCGTCTTCCTGTTGAGAAGCCCCACCTCCGCACTACCAAAAAAAATACTTATGCCCACACTACTTTTTTCGACACTTGCGCAAGATGCTCCGAGAAAAATAATGTCGGTAATAAAAATAAGTGTCGATATTTTAATATAAACGCCGACAAATAAGCGTTGGCATAGTACTTATTTTTTGTAGTACTCCCTGCTCTTCTGCAACACCGAAACAGGCCATGAAGAAGCTAAAGAAGAAAATGAGAGGTAGCTTCCGGGGGAGATCTCCATAGAGCTAGCCATGAAAAAATAATGAGAGGAAAAAGATCGACAAAGCTACGTAAAAGAGAGACAATGAGAAGATAAAGGAGATCTCTCACTGCTTGGTGGAATACACTTTACAAAGGCTTCAAATTGCTTGATGGAAACAATGAGAAGAAATTAAGGCTTGAGTTTTTTGCTGTTTGACAGAAACGACAAGAGAGAGAGAGAGAGAAAAAGAAATGAATAAAAAAAACTAAAGAAAGAGTAAAAAATAATATTTTAATGTTATAGGAAAAAAATAAAGAGAATCTACTGTAAGATGTATTTAAATAGGAAAGTAAAAAGTAATTTTGTTCCCTAAATATAAAGAAACTTGTGGAGCATCTGATGCTAATGCTTAAGGTGGCATGAAAGTTTTCCCCTTGCTACGTATTAACACAAATTTCATTTCCTAATAAATTCAAATTACGAAAGAACAAAAATTTGTATCATACCAGATTTAAAATTATATTGTACAAATTAATAATATGCCAAACTACAAGTTGTTAATAGAATTTTTAAGAAACAGTTTTTTTCACCTTTCTTTTTTTTTTTTGCCCTTTTGGATTAACAATTTTACTTGTTTTAAGGCATAAAGACATATGTTAGAATATATTCGGAATATATTCTAACACATATATGTTCCAATTCCCTATTCTCTATCCTTGATAGGTTTATCTTGGTAATTAATTGCTTAGTCTAGACAGAATATTACACACGTACGTGACAAAAATATTCAGGTGCTCAAAGAATTATGGCCATGGACATCTCATGATTAAAACACATAACAAAGCCTATTCAATTATATGCTAAGAATTTGGCTTGGGTACGTATAAATAATTAGAGAACAACTGACTTGAATAATGCCAACTCTTAACTGCATGCGATTAAAACACAGTTGAGTTTGATTGAATTTAAAGGTCTTTATATATATATATATTGCACTACCATAACGTATCGAAACAATAATACATGTTATAACAAAGTACAATTCATATATATATATATATATATACACACACGTGTATATTACAATACGTGTGAACGAAGCATCAATCAAAGTTCTTCTCCAGTTCTAAAGGATTTTTTTTTTTCTCACCATAATAGAGTTAGCAGTGACGTCCATGCTTGAATTTTTCCTGGTTGTTTTGTCATCAATTAATTTTAGTGGGACTTCAGAGTTTTAGTGGGACACTTTATGCTCCATTGTGTTAACCATCATAATATTCTGCCCATCTCAACCGACAACAGTATGACTGAAGAAGAATATTGCAGCAAACTCATGTAAGTAAGCTGAGTATATATGCGGGAAAATGCTGAAAAGAACGTAAAATATGATTTTTCTTAATTTAATCATGTCAAGAAATTTGCTAATTAGTTATCATTTATAATAAATAGGGAAGAATTATACATATTCATCTCAAACTAGCTATTACTTTATTGTTAATATGTACCCCCAAACTATCAATTGTATTAATGTTCTTTATAAATTATCAAAAATCACCAATATTTTTTAAATTTATAAAGATATTTTTGTCTTATTAATTTTTTTTTTAAGGTCATTTTTATCTTTTTGCTTGCCTTAAGGGACATTGTCATTTTTTAATAGTTTAGGAAGGACATTGATACAATTGGTAGTTTGTGGAGGCACATGACAATAGGATATATGGTAGTAATTTTTTTTTTTTTTAGAATGTAAATATTCCATTTTCTATTGATAAATAAATTGTGAGCCAATACTCATACAATCATAAGCTTATAATAAGCTTAGATAACTATAATACAACGCTATAAACTTACTCAGTCCTAGACAAAGACAAGACTTTGTCTATGACCTCACATTTCGCTCACCCATATACAACACAGATTAAAGATAATATCTGCATCAAGCAGACAAATATTAAAACATGGGTAGTCTAATTCACACCAAAATTATTAATCTAGCCATGAGAGCTAGTCTCCCACACTTAGCTACTACTCCTTGACCATAAAAGTCATATTACAAAAACCTTCTTCAATCCAAAGGCCATGATAATAACAACAGAAAACAAAACAATGTCATATAGATTGGAATCTCCTATTATTAGAAATTCCTCTGCCCCCATGTTATTGGGCAAGGAGAATTGAGAGAGACGGCTCCCAGCCCGAGCAGGGGCTGCAGGCAAGGGGCAGCTTCCTCTCACAATCCCAAGCAATTTCCCAAACTCCTCTTTAGGTAAAAAATTATGACCACACTAAAATAGATCTGAGTAGAATATAATCCCATTCACTCTTAATTAGTTAGTGGTTGACAGCATACACTCTTAAATATTATTTTACCAATTATATAATGCTAAGACACTTTTTAACAGCCGCCTAGCTTGTATCCTAAACATTCTAAACACAAAAAAAAAAAAATTACAATACTTTAATTTGTATCGTTTACAGTTATGGAATGTGAATTATGTCAACCCAACAAACAACCAAGTATAAATTACAGGTCCAGGTTTCCTTTTACGTTACAACTCATTAATAGAGGCAATATTTAATTACTGCATAGAACCTCACCCTATGCACTGTAAATCAATTGGAGAAAAAAATATATTAAATCCTGCGTGGGTCTTATCAATAATCTTGGTGTGTCTAGTCAAGTCTACGTATAATTGTGGAGTACTGTAATCTAAAGTGGTCACTGCAATCTAAACTAAATATTAATGTTGATATATAGCAGCTTTTTTGCCTTATAAAATAGAGAGACCTTTTTTTTTATATATATAGAGAGAGAAAGAGAGAGACAACGGTCAGTGTAATCTTTGCTGCAAAATACGTGGAGCCATGTCACTACTAAGTTGGGCCACACTCCATAGCTAGAAAGTGGATAAAGATTTTTTTTTTTTTTTTTTTATAGATAAATGGAGAAAGGATTACAGTAAAAAAAATCTTTTTAACTTTTAAACCGTATTATTATATTGATAAAGATTGAATTATGAACATAACAATTTTACTCTCGGTGCTGCTAATTAACACTTGCCATATTAGTCTTTAAATAATTAAATTTTTATAGTAAAATTTTATTATTTAATTTTTTTCACCCTTTAAAATAGATAAATTATACAAATTAGTATAATAAAGTGATATATGTCTATTAGCATGTCAAAATCACATGTTTTTTAAATAACATGTGTGTGCTTTTCACAAATATTTTTTAATAGTATTAATAAAAATATGTGTCTCTCATATACTAAAAGAAACATGTCACTTTATTAAACCTGTTTGTAAAGAGATTATAGTAAAAGCGTAATACTTTGATATCTTACCTTTCTTTTTTTTTTATTTAATTGTAGTAAAAATTATGGTACACCAAAATTTCGTTTTAGCCCTCCCGTATTTCGTCTCGCATCAAAATTGGACCAGATTTGAATCATTCATGGGTGCAGATCATGAGTTCTCATGGGATCTGTCATAAATAGATAAAATAACCATATCCATATAGCCATGCCTGAGGCAAAAGATAGTTGGCAAATGAATGATGCCTGCAAGATCGAGCTATTATAATATAATTGGTTCAGCCAAAAATGGAACGACCACTAAAGTTTCTGAATTGAAACGTGGAAGCATTCTCTAGATTAAAGCCTGCTTTCTTTATTTTTCCTGGTGGAGATCCGAAAGGGATTTTGCTTTTAGTGACAGTATCTACTATGTATTCAGAGAATATTCCTAGATAAAGAAATTTATGAGGGAAACATATATGGGGTAGAGAAAAGCTCTAAATCAGTTTAAATTACAACATGCGTGAAAGTGCCTCCGCTATGGCTTCTGCAATTCTACCTCATTTTCCACAAGCTAGCCACAGCATGCATGCTAGGGGTTCATGTTTCGGAGGTGGGTTTAATTTCTTTGCCATGCCCATCGGTTCAAATTTTCCTTCTACTCCATCTTCAGTTTAATTTGAACAAAACGCACCGTTCAAGCATCACGTGTCTGTTGAATCTACCGGTTTCGAGCGGGTGAATATTGCCGCTCGAGACACGTGGCAACAACATTCTTGTATTTTATTGAAACGGCAATATCACTTTCCCCTCTGGCTTGTACCTGCCGACATTAACCGTTATACCAAACCTAGGGGAAAAGACAAGCTAAATGATTATTTCTTGTTCAAATTTCATGTCTAGACAACCTAAGCCAGTGCTTTGAACATCCAAACCTTAATCCTAGCAATAGGTTTTGGTTCAACCAAATTTTGTCTCATGACAACCTAAGGTTTAAAAAGATTATTTATGTCTTATATATATATATATATATATCCAATAAATCCGATCGATATAGTACTTCTCCTTATATTTGAGTGTTTTGAACTTCATTTATGAGATCTATCATGCATTATAAGAGGAAAAACCACTATATTAGATTTTTTTGAATATTTTATAGGCAGCTCAAAAAAGGGAAAAAGAATATAGTTTCTCCTCCTATTTCCGAACTTATATTGGGTCTAGAAAAGCATCAAATTTATTTTCTTTTATTTATTGAAATTTCACATTCGTTCATATGTATCATTCCAACTAGTGATACCATTTATTAAGGGTCCACTTGAGACTCGGTTTGTCAAGTACATTACGACAAATAGTATGACCACCGACAATTGCCCATTACAACAAATAGTATCCAATAGGACCACTTTGACAATTGCCTGTGAAGAGAAATATTTTCTGGCTACTCCTCATGTCACAACAACCACATTTACCACACGTCAAGGCATGAAATTTCATACTAACAGGATGTTGAATACTTAAGCAGGACAATCCGTATCGACAAGATGTCAGATGCCTAGACGGAATAGTCTGTATTGACAAGTTGTTGGGTGCCCAGATGAGGCAATCTACACTGACGGGTTGTTCCCCAACCAGAGGGACATGCCACGTGGCCCAAATGGCTATACCCTCTCTCTTATAAATAGGAATTTACAATAGTCGGTAAATTTCTAAGCTCTTCGTCACTCTATAGCTCTCCATTCATATTTCAAAAATCACACTTTTTTTCCTAATAAAAAAGGGTAGGAGGGGATAATCAACTATATCTATTCTAACTGGGTGTGACAAATGAATCACCTACTCGCTGAGAATTGATCAGAAGGGTTCTGAACGATGAGAACTGGAGGCACTCTCAAGAATCACCTGTTGACCTAGGCGTCATGGTGTTTCTCACCAACACCTCTTACGAGTGACCCGATTTATGTGTTTCCTATCTCTACGCAGGTGGCCTTGACTGAACTACCGACCTGCGATCAACTATACTAACACCTACTGACAGGATAACGGTAAGTTTATTTATAATTCAGCATGTAATTAATGTTCATTTCGATCAGAAAGGACTGATCGAATTGAACTAGTTAACGTCTAATATTGTCTTAAGTTCCTTCTACCAAAGTACAACAGTATGAATAATTAAATGAGTTGCCGCCTGCTATTGGAGCAAGGACTAAGTGGGCTTTCCAACCAATAAGTAGGGACATGCCAACATCATTTTAGATCACTCAAATTGCTCAGGAAAAAAAAAGGATTGGGCATCCGAATTGTATACCATGAACCATGATTAAAGTCTTTCCATATTGGCAGCCACGCGGATGGAGTTAATTAGGGGTGTTGATAACTGATGATTAAGCATTATCATTATCAGGGTTTATCATGCTACACAGATTGCCATCTCACGGACGTCACGATTCGAGTAAATTAAAAGGTGCCTCTTTCGGTGTGTGGAAGCGTGTGCAGATTCTTTGCCAAGAATATGCACTCGATTTGCCTACTTGGAATTGCTTGGGGCCTGTACAGGATCTGGGACTGTGGGGAGGTTGTTTTCTACAGAGCAAGGGAGAGAGACACTGGTTTTAGTGGGATTTGCATGATCATAATAATGGGGAGTGGAGATTGTTTATCCAACACTTTTTTTATTTTGAGTGTGAATGACGTCGGAACATTGCTCCCCTTTGTGTTTCCCCCACTAAAGAGTAGCCCACACAATCAATTTGCTAAATGGGATTTGTAAGAGCCACTTTTTGTGAGGGGGAGAAAAAAGCAAAAAGAAAAAAAGTTCTCGGGATTTAAGCTAAAGATTGCCCATCACTAGTGCCATGGGTACCCTTTAAGATTAAGGGTTACCCAGTATGGCGTTTAAGGGCTGTCCCAACACCTGGATGGCACATGAGGTCAATAGCTTTCTCATATATATGTCACTTAGTGCTAAGGGAAACTTTTAAGTATTGTCCAAATTGGTGGAATCAGAATCTTGTGGGGCGGTACTTGGTAAGCAATCTTGATTTAAGGGCAATTTTGACGGATCGGGATCTTAATTTACAATTGAGGATTCCGACAATTTTTCCAGCCTTTCGAATTGGGTAGGGATCTGTAAAGAGGCCCCGATCGATAATTTTAAAGCTCCTTTTGCGTTACGAAATGATGTCAAATCTTGAACGTTATTTAATCTAAATAAATAAACCACAAAAGAAAAGATTATTTGTGTGGCTATTATGTTCCTAGCAAGTTCTATATGTAGTTTCATTTATACTCTTGTCATGACCCCAAAAAAGGTAAAATTCTGATTCTAAACATGACGTCGGGTACGATTATAATAGTAAAAATTAAGAATAGAAGAGAAAGATTATAATTACCTCAAATAAGTAAATAGAGAATATTTTTAAAAGACTAAAATTATATATAATTTAGAGACAAAGCAAAATTTTTGTAGACAAAAAAAAAAAAAATTATTTTAAAAATAATCTTCAAATATTTTGTCTTATTCTTTCCATTCTTTTGCTGATCTTATTTAAAAAAATTTGTAAATAATTTATGTAAAAGTTGTAGTATCCTTAACAACACTTTATCTTAATAGAGTAATTATATATGTCACCCTCCATGTCTATCTTGTGTCAACCAAAAGTGATGTACCTTTTAAAATCATCATTAAATTTATTATCGATGATTATTGACTTTTGATCTAATGGTGATTTTAAAAGTCATGTCACTTTTGGTTGACACAAATAGACATAAAGGGTGACTTGTATCATTACTCATCTTAATATACCGAATGGAGTAATGGTACATGTCAACCTCATGACTCCTTGTGTCCACTCAAAATTGATGTGACTTTTAAAATTATTATTGATCAAAATTTAACTGTGATTTATTATAAATTTAATGATAATTTTAAAAGTTACATTAATTTTAGATAAACACAAAAAAAATATGATAGTGACATGTAACATTAATACTCTACCGAAGAGAGAGAACAAAAAAAGCAGGAGGATATTATATTTGCTTAATTCTAAGAGGTCGTAGTTCGCAACTTCTACTTAGTTAAACTACCACGAGTACATAGATTCGATGCATATCTTGATCTGGTCATGAATGTTATTCAGTTTCCACTTTCCAGCAAAGCAGGAGAGATCAAAATCAATTTGTTTAGGATGAGTAGGCTTTGTAACACTACAATCTAATATTGAGAAAATAAATAGTTTTTATAAGATGGATGGATTATAAAGACATTTATCGGTGTTAGGTTTTATATTGGTGCCTTACTAGGTGAGACGGATCAGCAAGCTTTATAAGTAATTTTAAGTAATTTACAAATTGAATAGTACTTTTGAAGTGATAACACATGGTTAATGTTTTCTCTGTGTCGTTACAAATGGTATTAGAGCAATTTAGTAACATTATGTGATATTGGAGCATTGCATTACGTGACCCTAGTAAAAACATCAGGGATTTAATTGAGGGGGAGATTATAACATTTCAATCAAGAGTGGGTGATCAATATAAAAGCATTCACGAGTATTAAGTCACACGTTAATTCCTTATTATGTGAGACTGTATTTTATTAGTGATTTTATGAAATTTATAGGGATAAATGCATTTTTAGTTCATGTAGTTTTAGGTTTTGACAAATAATTCTTTGAGTTTTAAATAGTGGATTATTCATTCCTTGATGTAAGCAAACAAAAAAAAATTAGTCAATGTCATTAAAAAAGTTGACATAATCCGTTAATGTGCTACATTAACACAAATCAGGCCGATTAGAAGGGACAGCCAAGCCACCCCATGGCCGTTGGGAGTGGTTCGGCCACTCCAAAATGGCAAATAATAATAATAATAAATAAAAAATAAAATTAAGGGGTGGTTAAACCACCCCCAATGGCCATCGAGATTGTTCGGTCACCTCCAGATATACTCAGAGAAAGTAGCCGAACCAACCCCCAAGGCCAGTGGGGGTGGTTTAGCCACCCTCATTTAGCATATTAATAAATTCTATCAATTTTTCTAACGATATGAGCTAATTTGTTATTTTTTGCTTAATTTATGTAGTAATTAGTCACTTTTTAAAACTTGGATAGCTATTTATCAAAACTACAAACCACAGGAACCAAAAATACATTTATCCCAAATTTATAAATTGACTAATTCTATTAAAGTAATAGCGTAGATGTACCTAACATTTTTCTTGGATCATTACAGTTTTCTAGTAAGTTTCCACGTTTTTTTTTTTATTCGAAGAAAGTAACTTTCCACGTTAGTCAGCATTAATGATGTAACAACAAAAAAGAGTATGATGCATCTCCCACCAAAACCTTAGTCGTTGATCCCCATTTATTTCAAACTCTTTCTCGTTAAGGTAAAGTCTGATGAATCTCTTCTTTCCATTGCTCTAGCATATATTTTGTGGGTTTATTTTAATCGTTAGTTGAGTATTAGTTTGGGAAAAAATGGTCATTTAGTGAGTCATCCATTATCGTGGTGGATATCAAATTCTCTCTCGATAGCTAATCTTCTGGCTGACAACCAGAAACCCACAACCGCATTGCAGGATTCGTGGCTGAGCCTACTCGTGAAGTGGATTAACTGGATGGGATTAGCATTTACTTGTTGTACAATTTAATACGCATCGTCTTTCAAGATAGTCACCAAATTCCCAACATGCATGTATATTGCACTTCATTGGGACAGTTTATATAAAAAAACATTTGCTGAAGGCGACTTCTCGGCTCATGTTTGAGAATACTCTGAGTCGTATGATCAGGATTGAGGAATGATGACCACTGCCTAATTAATTATGAATATCAACAAATTTGGTGAAGGCGACCGGCTAATTTGAGAATATATATATACTATGAATATGAGGAGGAATGATGACCACATGCAGCCTAATTATGGATATAAAAGAAAATTAGGGTCCGTTTGAGATTGTGATTTCAAAAAGTGCGATTTTAAAAATAGTAATTTAAAATGTGCGATTTGAATACATAATTTTTGAAAACACAGTTAAGCATTTGCCAAAATCACAGTTTGGCATCTAAAATTGTAGTTTAGTTTTTAAAATTCAACGTTTTCAAAAAAGTACCTCCTTACCTGCGATTTGAAAACGCAGATTTTTTGCATTTTCAAATCTCAATTTTTTTAAAACGTAGCTCCCAAACGATCCATTTTTTGCAATTTGGTTAAAATCACATTTATTGTCTACGAAATCGCAATTTCAAGTGCACCCTTAATGTATGAAGACTTTAATGACAGTACTGACAGCCACCCCGGCCCTTGTGAAACTATTTATTTTGAGCTTGCTAAGAGCATGCACTAGCATGAGTTTTTCTTAGATTTTCTCTAAATTTAAAACATAAAGCTATTTTTTGTTTTTCTATTCAAATAAACTCTACAATAACTTCTATTATCTTTTCTATATACCGTTTAAATATTCTTTTAAATAAATGCTAGGAAAAAGAGAAAGAAAAGATAAATCTATTTAAATATTATTTCAAATAAATGTTAGGGAAATAAAGGAAAAATCAAGTTTTTTTTTTTTTTTAATTAAAATAATTGTAAGGGAATGGTAGTACTTTTGCTTCTCTTAGTTTAGGAAACATCAAGATAGTCTATTATAGGGGCCATTTAGGAGTTTTTCTTACATTTAGAAAATAAAATGAGATATAAAAAGTCTGTTTCTAGTACTCTAATATCCTTGTTCAAACTAGTGTACAAGCTAAAAAGTCTAAGAATTTGTCAGATTATATTAAATTTTTTTATTTATTTTGGGTATTTTAAATAATTATATAATATATTTTATATCTAAACAAGTAAACAAGTTTAGTTATAAGATATCCTCCTCATGATCACTTAACAATAAATTGAGCAAAGGAGAAGAGAGTTAGTTGCCTGCGTTACACGACATGGGCGATGAGGTGCACTTCACACGTACGCATTGGAGCGAGGAACTCCAATTAATTTTAGAAATTAAAGTTTACTAATTTAACTAAGGTAGTCTCGGTCGACCAAGCATGATGCATCATGGCCCCATACAAAAATCCGAAAGCCTGATTGGTAGAAGGCTTGGTCAAACGAGCTAGCCATTTCAGATGCGAACTTAATGAAAATCTTATTGTATTCTAGTCGTTGAAAGGGATTAATATACTATTTAAAGTGTCCATTAAGTTGGATTTGGTGATTATAATTTGTGATTATTGAATCAAATGATTTCAGACCGTTAGATGTATCCAAAATCACTATAAATAATTAAATATGACCCTTTGGTCATCTTCATAGACACAACAACAATAAATTCTCTTGTCTCCTTCAAATTGCTTTTGTGCTATTCTCTCCAAAAGGGTATTTTCTTGTTACTCTAAAAAATGCTAATTTAGAGTAACATTTGGGCCTCATTCTATATGGGTTTCATTGCATGTATCTTAGGAACAATTTTGTCAAATTCCTATAGCACTTAGAAATAGGACAAAATATATTATAAGAATATCATCGTTGCAATCAAACCTTGAAGTCCTAATTTTATTTTTGCTTTCATAATTTTTCCTATTCTAATCATAATTTGTCTAACAGAATTAGGCCAACCTCCCTAACCGATTGGCTCGGTTTTGTTATGCCTAGATGAACAAAGATTCCCTTCATCCTACTAAGAGAACTAGCAATGGTATTTCCTTAGATTTTTCTTAAATGTAGGGAACCAAACTATTTTTTGTTTCCATATTCAAATAAATCCACAATAGCTTCCATTATCCTTTTTTCTATATAATTTAAATATTCTTAAACTTAAATGTTAGAGGAAAGATAGAGTAAAGAGAAAACCATTTAATTTTTTTTCAAAAAAGAAATGTTAAAGAAAGAGAAAGCCTTTATATTAAAATAATGATAAGGGAAGCAAAAGTGCTACCATAGATCTAGGATAGCACTTTTAGTTTCCTTAGATTTAGGGAACACCTAGAGAAGCAATTGCAGGATTTTTATTTATTTATTTATTTTTAAAGAGTTTTTCCTATATCAAAGGAAGGGAATGAGATTTAAAAAAGTCATTACTAATGCTCTAAAAGAATTAGGCCAAGTACAAAAGCTGACAATCTAAAGTGAGGCTTAGTCCAATTCACAAAAAAATAAAGTGAGGCTTAGACCAACTTGGCAACCTTAGCTTGATTCAATTAGCTAGGCTCATTGCGAGGCTTAATGATATACCTCTATTTGGATCCAAATAATTTTTGCTAATATACAAAACAACAATAATAAGGAAAAAAAATCATATTTAACTCCTAAGTTTTCATATAATTTGAATTTAGTCATTCGGTATTCAATTTTAAGAATACAGTCCTTAAGTTTTAATCAAGTTTTAAATTGGTCAATTTATCACTTTATTGTCAAAGTTAACGATTTTCTACTTGTTAAGTGTGTCTCATTTGACACGTCAAGGTCTATCTCAACATCAAAGTTAATGATTTTTTCTATAACGATTCAAAACTAGAAGATCATGATGACAAAGAAGATTGTTTTTCTTTTTGGAGTTGGTTTTTTTTTTTTTAATGGATGATTTGGAGCTTAATGATATAATATTGATATTAGGTGTTGATATGAATGCTAGTGTATCAATTGAGACACACATGACATATGACAAATGATATTCTTGAAATTAAAAAACTAAAGACTAAATCAAATAAGATAAAAATCTAAGGGCTAAATATGATTGTTTCCTAATAATAAACCACCTTATAAGTGATCAAAATATGATTTTCTCTATTTCATTTGAAATAGAGAAGAACTATCTTATAATCCTCATTGGATTTAACAAATCTTCTAATGTTTTCTCCCATGTACCCCCTTTTCCCATTCAATTAGAAAAAAAAAATTATAATGTTTATGTTGTAAGATATTATGATATGTTGAAATGAAGAGGATCTTGAGATCATTTTATGATCAATATTTATTTTATTACATTTAATAGTGTATATAGTGTTGAGTAATAATATATGTCAACCCTATGTCTATTGTGTCCACTCAAAATTGATGCCTGCTTTGCGAAAGGAAACTTTCAGAAGGTCGAATGAAAGTTCAGCATCGATAACGTAATGTTCTCCCTAGGTTCTTAGGGTCTGTACGGTCTACTCTCTAGGCTCTCTCTGGTGGAGCCCAGTGGTGCAGTGTCACTTTTCCAGATTCCTGTGCGTGGGGTGACTTTTCTTTCCATCTCCACAGTATTTTCTGATTTCCTGTTTGTACATGGCGGACGTCCTTGAAGAACTCTGTGGCCGGATTTCGCTTACGGAGGGCGAGAAGACAGGGATTCTGATCTCTGAAGGGGAGGTGGCTGATTTGCAGGAGAAGGGAGAACGATGTCTGGTTGGTCGCCTTGGCACGGAGAAGAGAGTAAATAAGGAAGCCTTTCGTTCGCTTCTTACCCGTCTGTGGAGGATAGCGGGGAGGGTAACTTTCAAGGAAGTTCAGGAAAATTTATGGGTTTTCGAATTTTCGGAGAGTGGTGATATGCGACGTGTCTTGGAGGGGCGCCCGTGGTCTTTTGATCGCTACATTCTGGTTCTGAACAATTTCGTGGGCAGTACTCCCCCATCTCAGATGGTGTTCTCCCACTCCCCTTTTTGGGTGCAAGTCCACGATATGCCGTTAATCTGTATGAATAAGGATGTGGGAACTAAGATAGGTCTTTCCCTGGGCGAACTCGTTGCAGGGGATGGCGGTGGTTGGGGTCGCAGTCTTCGGATCCGAATCATTTTGGATCTTACGAAGCCTTTGGAGAGAGGGCGTGCCCTTCACGTGGGTGGAAAAATCTGTTGGGTTTCTTTCAAGTATGAGAAGCTTCCAAATTTCTGTTTTACATGTGGCTGTATTCTCCATGGTTCTCGGGGTTGCCCAGGAGCTCCTACCCAACCTATTGGGACGGAGGGTGGGGGCGTTCAATGGGGCGTTTGGTTGCGTGCAGAGGAAAAAAGACTGTCAGGAAGCAATTCTGGTATCCGGTCCGTGTGCCGTCACGGCGAAGCCATATTTCCCCGGTGGTCGGAGGGACCCAGCCAATGGGTGACTGTTCGGCTGCAGTTCAGGGGACCGTTCCACCTCTCGGTAACGGCAAGAGCGGATCTTCAGGGGACAAATCTCAACGTATCTCACCCCATTTGGAAAGTTTCCATTCCGATTCTTCCGTTAGGCCAATTGGTCAAAATGGGGTAAATGGGGTAGACCACTCTTTAACTCAGGAAGCTGACGTGGCCATTCCATATAAGGTCACAGCTAACACTCACAAAGGAAGGAACTCTGAATTCAAGGCAAAGGTAACTGATGCGGACAAAACCATTGGACAGAATAAAGGCGAGATGAATCTTAAAAATTCCGCTCCATTCCCGCCCATCTTTCCAGCTTCGGTGGTAAAGCTCCCTCAGTTTGGTCCACAGTCTGGGCCTTCACCAGCTCCTTTTCCCAATTCTGTGGGCCCAACGCAAGCCCATGCTTTTGAAGGCTCTATGACTCATCAAGACAGCCCAACCAGTCTGGGCTCTCCTATATCGGGTAAGTCCAGCCCCTCACCTTTTATTTTTGGTAGTCTGCCTATTTCCACTCCCTCTTCCCAGGTGATGGGAAGAAGACAATCGTCTGTCAAAACATGGAAGAAGAGAGCTCGTGCCATCCGTAGTGTCCAAGGTTCTCCTTCCTCTCCTAGTGGCATTTCTGGCAAACGGCAGGTTGATGTTTTGGCTGATACAGTAGAAGGAATCAGTCCTATCAAGAAAGGAAGAACGTCGGTGTTACACGATGGTTCCACCATTTCCAAGTTGGCGGAGGCTGTTGATCAGCCCCGCCATGCCCAATGAGTCTCATAAGTTGGAACTGCCGAGGGCTTGGGAACTCTCGGACAGTTCGGGACCTTCGCCATCTGGTGAAGGAAAAGAAGCCCAAATTTTTGTTTCTTATGGAAACAAAAATCAGAAATGTTCAGATGCAATTGATTCGTAATAAACTCGGTTTCGAAGGAATGTTGGCTGTGGATCCTGTGGGGCTGAGTGGGGGAATTGCTTTACTGTGGAAAGATGCTGAAGAGGTTATTATTCAGAACTATTCCCGCCACCATATAACTGCTACAATAATTCAAGGTGCTTCGGTGGAACCTTGGAAGCTCACAGGCTTTTATGGCCATCCAGACCGAATTCACCGGGACGCTACATGGAGTCTTCTGGCTTTCTTAAAAGATCTCCCTCCCACCCCTTGGCTCTGTGTCAGGGACTTCAACGAAATCACCAACCAGTCAGAAAAATCAGGAGGGCTTCCACGTAGTGAGAGACAGATGGAGAGCTTCCGATCAGTTTTGGAGGCTTGTCAATTGGGGGATCTAGGATATCGGGGCCCAAAGTTTACTTGGACTAACTGCCGAGATGCTGGCCAATTTGTGAAAGAACGCCTAGATCGCGCCACAGCAACTTCCACTTGGTGTGCTCTATTCCAAGAAGTGGACGTTGAAGTTCTAGCTGCAAGATGTTCGGACCATCATCCTCTGTTGGTCAGTTTCTCCACTATTCGGGGAAGACGTAGAAGAAGAAGACCTTTCCGCTTTGAGGCCACATGGAACATGGATACAGAATGCGAGAAAGTGATTAAAAGTGCATGGTTGGGTTCTGGTCTTGGGCCTAACGCAATGAAGTCTGCACTCTCTAAATTGCAAAACTGCCAATATGCTTTAACCTGCTGGAGCTCTGGCAAACACCGAGATTCAACAAAAGCCCTTCAACAGAAGTCAAAGAAGCTGGTGGACCTACAACATAATGCTACACCAAACAACTGGAATCAGATTGTTCAGATCCAGAAGGAAATTGAACTCTTATTAGAGATGGAGGACACCAAGTGGAAACAACGCGCTAAGAGGAATTGGTTCACTCAGGGGGATCGAAATACTAAATTTTTTCACGCTTGGGCTACCCATAGACGGAAAAAGAATCATATAGCCAGCATTATTGACGAGGGGGGAACTCTTTGGACCAAAGAGGAAGACATTGACCAGACTTTTGTCAATTATTTCCAGGCGGTTTTCACGACAGCTATTCCTTCAAGTATTGATGCTAGTCTTATGCATATCACTCCCCGAGTGACCCCTGAAATGAACTCTATTTTGCTAAGGGAGTTCAAAGCTGAAGAAGTGGATTATGCCCTTTCCCAGATGTCTCCTCTCAAGTCTCCTGGACCGGACGGCTTTTCAGCATGTTTTTTCCAGCGTCACTGGGCCACGGTGGGAGGATCAGTGAGAGCAGCCGTTCTTAGTTTCCTGAATACTGGTAACTTTGATGCAGATCTTAATTCGACTTTCATAGCTCTCATTCCAAAAGTGTCACCAGCTACCAAAGTAACTGAATTTAGGCCCATTAGCCTTTGTAACGTATTGTATAAGTTAATCGCCAAGGTTCTAGCTAATCGTTTGAAGCAATTTTTGCCAGTCATTATTTCTCGTTACCAAAGTGCTTTTATTCCTGGACGCCTCATTACTGATAATGTTTTGATAGCCTATGAGGCACTACATACAATGGCTACGAGACTTAAAGGGAAGAAGGGTTTTATGGCGATCAAACTTGATATGAGTAAGGCCTACGATAGGGTCGAGTGGGACTATCTTGAAGCAATAATGAGGAAATTGGGCTTTGCGGATCAATGGATCTCCCTAATTATGGTTTGTGTCCGCACTGTGCGATATTCAGTTCTCATTAATGGCTCACCACAGGGAGTGATAGTACCTAGTCGTGGACTCAGGCAGGGAGATCCCCTCTCTCCGTATCTCTTTCTCCTATGTGCGGAGGGTTTGAGCTCTCTTATTTTGGCTGCTGAAAGAGACGGACACATCTCCGGACTACCTATTGCTAGAAGGGGTTCTCGCCTTAGTCACCTACTTTTTGCAGATGACAGCTTGCTATTCTGTCGAGCAACTTTTATGGAGTGGTGTGCTATTCATGGGATTTTGGAGGTATACGAACGAGCATCGGGCCAGAAAATCAACCGGGCAAAGACCTCTATTTATTTTAGCCGCAATACCAGAAGGGCGTTCCGAGACCATATTCTTTCTATACCAGGGATCTCGGCAGAAAATGGCTACGAAAAATATCTGGGACTTCCGGCTTTAGTGGGTCGTGATAAAAGACGCACTTTTTCGGGAATCAAAGGGCGAGTTATGGCTCGTTTGAATGGGTGGAAGGAAAAGTTTTTATCCCAAGCTGGCAAAGAGATCCTTCTTAAGGCTGTTATTCAGGCACTCCCTGCTTACTCAATGAGTGTTTTCAAACTCCCTTCTACCTTGTGCCGTGAGCTCAATGCTATGATGAATAACTTCTATTGGGGAAATCGGGAGGGTGCTGGAAAAATTAATTGGATGAGTTGGGACCGTATGGGGTTCTCAAAACAGCAAGGAGGAATGGGTTTTAGGGATCTTGAGTGCTTTAATGTGGCCATGTTAGCAAAGCAAGGTTGGAGGCTTTTACATTCCCACGACTCTCTGGTTGCTCAGGTTTTAAAAGAAAAGTATTATCCAAATACTGATTTTTTGGGGGCTTCTATGGGAACACGCCCCTCCTATGCTTGGCGAAGCATTATCAAAACGCAAGATCTCCTCAAGGCGGGACTGGTTTGGAGAGTGGGAAATGGGGATTCCATCCGGATTTGGAAAGATAAATGGCTTCCTAGCCCCATCTCTTACATGATTCAATCCCCTGTTCGGATGCTGCATCCAGAGGCAAGGGTCAGTGCTCTTATTGATGAGGATACTCACTGGTGGGATTTTTCTCTTGTCCATGCCATTTTCAATGCTGAGGAAGCGGCTAGGATATGCAGTTTGCCAGTGAGTACCCAGGGACAACAGGATCGGCTGACGTGGGTTGGTAATTCAACAGGAGTCTTCACTGTGAGAAGTGCCTATCATTTGGGTAAGGAAAGGATGTCACGGGATAGAGGGGAAAGCTCAAGAAATTCCAGAACTGTTCGAGTGTGGAGGAAAATCTGGAAACTCAACGTTCCCAGAGCAGTCCAAAACTTCATGTGGAGGGTATGTTCCAACACGCTGCCAACACGAGCCAACCTCTTCAAAAAGCATATAATCACGGACAACCTTTGCCCAATTTGTGGGCTCTTCCCAGAAACTGTGGAGCATATTATTTGGGAGTGCAAGTCAGCAGCAGACGTCTGGATGGAGTGCAAGTCAAATATCCAGAAAATGTCCATTCAGGTCAACGATGGTTTTAATTTTTTTGAACAATTAATGGACACTCTGGATGATTCTGATCTGGCTTTGGTATCTACTATAGCACGCCAAATCTGGTTGAGGCGAAATTCCTTTCTCTTTGAAGGGGTGTTCCTTCCACCAGGCCAACTATTCCTACAAAGTATATGGCTACGGAGGATTTTAACTCAGCCTCAGTTTCGGTTGCTCCAGCAAGGGAACGTACTCTGACTCTCCCAAAGCCGAGATGGAAGAAACCAGACGAAGGGATGATAAAGGCAAATTGGGACGCTGCTCTTGACATACAGACACAACGAATGGGAGTTAGTACAGTCCTGCGTGATGCTGCTGGTCGTGTTTTGGCAGCCATGTGCTGCTCCATTCCTTTTATCAATGAGCCGTCAACAGCAGAGGCAATAGCATTATGGAAGGCTGTTTCTTTTTGTGTTGAGCTGGGTTTTCCACGTCTTCACATGGAAGGAGATTCATTGGAGGTTGTCCAAGCACTACAACAACCGGAGTCCTGTTGGAGCCGTTATGGACAGCTGATTGACGATACCCGTAGCCGACTTGATTCTACCCAAGAATGGTGCATTTCTCATACGAGGCGAGAGGCAAACGAGGCAGCGCATCAAATGGCTAAGGCCGCTATTTTTCAATTTTTAGATTGCGTATGGAAGGATTCTTATCCGGATTTTATTCAAAGCATTGTACTTGCTGAGCAAGATGTTAATTCTATTCATTAATGAAAGGCTGATATTCCATTTCAAAAAAAAAAAAAATTGATGTGGCTTTTAAACTTACAATGGAATTTATGATAGATTATTATTGGCTTTTAATCTAATGGTAATTTTAAAAATCACATCAATTTTAGGTGGACATAAAGTAAACATTGGGTTGACATGTATCATTACTTTAGAGAGTTATGTCGGTGTACATGGTGCTAGGTCATTTAGAATTTTAAATGAAGCAACAGCATCTACTATGATCATATTTGTAAAAATTTAATCTGAACCATGAAATAAGTCCTCTCTATTTTACATTATTCATAAATAAAGGGAATAAAATCCTCTCTATTTCAAGTGGCCCGAGAGTGCCCAAATTAATTTTTCCTTAGTAAGGGCAATACTGTATTGATAACCATCTTCTTATGTTTATTAAATATGACTCTTTCAATTAAGAGTAATGTTATACAATACTTTTTTTATCTATATTGTTGTGTGTAACACTCCCAAATTCCCAATCAATCTATAATTTTAATTTTTTTATTTTTAACAATAACGATTGGCAAAGCCATGCAATAAAGAAGAAGAAAAGTACAGTTTCTCACAATTTTTTTTAAATTAAAAAAAAAAAAGACTTGATCCATCAAGTAGAATCCAAACTTAAATTGTTATTCATATGCTAATTAGGTAAATTTCCATATGCATGTGCTCCCATCGTTTTTATAATTTTTTGAGAATACCTTCGGTCAGAATATAGTGTAAAACTCATATTTTACAGTATCCAATAAAAAAATTAACATGTCAATTAAAAACACCATTAATACATCTTATTAACAAAAGAAAACTTTGTTGGAATAATATAATGGAAAATAGGAAAATATGAAGGCAATAAAAACAAGCAATAAAATAATTAGGACTTCAAGGCTTGATCACAATGACAATATCTTTAGAACGTATTTTGTCCCATTTCTTAGTGCTAAGGGATTTGACAAAATAGTTCCCAGGATACAATGAAGCCCAAATGCTACTCTAGAATAGCACTTTCTAGAATAACAAGAAACACCCTTGTGGAGAATTTGCACAAAAGAAATTTGTAAGAAACAATAAAGAAATTATATGCTTGTGTGTATCTTTGCATATGACTATAGGGTCATATTTATAATGATTTTTCAACACATCCAATGATCCAAAATCATTTGATCCAATGGTCACAAAATGCAACCACCAAAACCAATTTTAATGGACACTATAATATCATATTAATTCTTTTGTAACCACAAAACCTTAAATAACATATTTAATCTCTTTTGTAACCACCAAAACTTTAAAGTAAATATAATTCATAATTATTTGAAATATCCAAAATAATTATTTTATTTATTTATATTAAATAAATCTAACAAACTTATCGACAAAATAAATACTTATTTCTTTGCAGAGACCTACCGAATCTATACCTATTGTATTTGGTGTATTTAGATGATGTGTTAACCTCTTATTGTAAACTATAAAAATAAGGTTTATAGTTCATCCTGATAGTAAGGACTTTCTTATTTTTTTATTTATTTGAGATAATACTACAAAACCTTCATTTAATTG